>JARACY010001858.1:0-50764 GCA_029255725.1 Scrobipalpa atriplicella
AAAAAACTATACTTGCTCGTTTACCGCGCACAACTCCCATGGAATTTACACTTTTCCATTGAACGTAAACCCGTAACACTTGTCACGTTTGATTTATCCTTGGCTAATTGAATGAGCACATCAACAGTCATGAGAAGGCATTAAATACAGTTATTTCAATCCATTAAACATAATATGGTGGGGAATATATCGTTTTGATTGCCCATTGAGAAGGTTTTTCACACCTTCCATATGAAGGTACTTATGCGATTTTTTTTATACAAGAGATGGAATTAAGTGAATTTTTCGAGTTGTTAATTTGGAACCTTTAATTTGACAAATATTGAATGCGCTAAATTGAACTATTGGCACAGAAAATTAGATTTTAAAATTAAAATTAGCCCGCCCGTCGCCATTGCGTAGGTCGATTTTCCCCTGCGGGAATCGAACCCACCATCTCCTGATATAGAGCCTAAATCTCGGATCACTACACAACAGGAAGAGCTTAAATTGTTCATGAACAAAAAAAAACCGGTCAAGTGCGAGTCGGACTCGCGCACGAAGGGTTCCGTACCATCATTTATGAAAATGGCAAAAAAATCATGTCTGTTGTCCGACTCGCATTTGGCCAGTTTTTAGTATTTGTTGTTATAGCGGCAACAGAAATACATCATCTGTGAAGATTTCAACTATCTAATTATCACGGTTCATGAGAAATAGCCTCCGAAGCATTATCTACAAAAACAAGTTAGTTTCACTTCAAAAACTTCGACGGCGACATTCGAAAACACTTAAGTAATAGAGTCCTGAGACATCAATATTCTTACTGGCGTCTAAGGGTCGTATTTATAGAGCGATATCAAGATTGAGAGCAATATTAAGTATGGATTTGACAGGCCGTTTTGTACTGAAATGACATATCTGACACGAACTCAAACTCGCTGTCACTCTTGAGAGCTAATTAATAAATACGGGCCTAAAGTACGTTTTCTTCGTTGCTCTTTTATAAAACAGAAAATTATCGAAATTAACGTAATAAGTACCCTACGATTTTCACACAGGCCAGGCCATAGACAACAAAAGATTTCCGTCGCTAAACGTATGAAAGACACAAATAATTATTAAATCACATAGTGACGGTGCTGCCTCCTAACAACACCTCAGTTACTACGGTTGCTGACTGTACTTGAGAATTAAAGCAAACTCAAAGATATGTGATGTTGATGTATTATCCTACGACGACGTCTTGTCGGTCATATTAGTCACTTCTTTTACGATACAACCAAAAAAAAACCCTAAAGATGACTCTATGTCTATGTATGCTACGCTGCTGTATAGTTAGTATTAGGCATGTTGACTGGGTGGCTAGAAAAATTCAAAACGTTTATACTTAAAACTGATGGCTAAAATATTGTGGATCTCATTCACCATTTAAAAAATATGCACATTTAGATTTAATAATCGAGTTAAAAATATAGAAGTTATTGATTTGAGTAGTCAATATTTACAAGCCAGTGACGTGTTAACTCACAATTTTCATACAAAAAAGCGTTTTTGACATTTCATAAAAAGTTGCTGATTTGTCTAGTAGGAAAATAGCCTTTTCTCAAATAAATCAAGTTTTTTTAAGACTGTTACTCTAACCACCATACTATAAAGTTGTAGCTACATAACATAACACATCCGTAATTTTTCTAAAGGCCACGATTCGGCGTAAACAATATTTAACTAAAATAAAATCATACCTGTAATTTCTGTCTTGAGCGAACAGAAAAGTATGGAACATAGAACTCGTTCAAAAAATTTAAAGGATTTTAGTCGGGACCCGTTTACATCCATACATTTTTGGTCTGACCGCGAATTATAACAAGTTCGTATACCGGGTGTAAGGGACAGCGTCCCGCAAACTGATAGGGGTTGCTCAGTCAACGATACTGAACACATAATTATCACCAGGATTTTTTTTCAGGAGATGAAAAAAAAATTTGCTTTTCCATACAAATTGTCTGATCAATGCAATGTGATCATTTTGTATGAAAAAGCAAATTTTTTTTTTCATTTCCTAAAAAAAAATCTGGTGGTAGTTGTTCAGTTTCGTTGACTGAGCAACCCCTATAAGTTTGCGGGACGCTGTCCCTTACACCCCGTATACTATATAGTCAGGTATATAGTCAGTATATACTATACAGGCGTCTTAGTTTATGAGCTTTTGGTTGAATTTTGCAATTTTACACACAATCTAAAGCGTGCTCTTTAATTTTACGTAATAAGGGTTTTTTTCGTTATAATGAAACCTCTCTATCAACGCGTGTAACAAATAAATTATCAGGTCAAAATCGGCTGTTGACCGCCCCGTATAGTTAGCACTCAATTCTATCTTATGCAGGGTGCGGTTGACATATACCGTAGGTATCTTCATATGGTCTTGTGTGGTCTTAACTTTTGGGCTTGATCTGGGAGATTCTCAAATATAATTTGTAATAGCATTTTGTGAGTTTTTTGAACAATGGTAATCGAGGTACAAATGCTAGATTTGCAATTCACTACATACTTCTATTACTTATATGTCGTAAGATTGTGACAAAACTTCTCAATAAATAAATTGAAACGCACTAGGGCAGTTCACCCCGAAGGCCCACCCTAATCAGTCAGGTCGAAATCGACTGTTGACTGCCCCGTATAGTTAGCACTCAATTCCATCACACGCAGGGTGCGGCTGACATTTACTGTACCTTATCTGCAGAAGCTATGGGTGGTGTTGGGGATGTTTTATACAAAATGTGATAGCATAACTGAGCATCTAAATAGATGGCACTGCTAAGTAGCGGTGTACGCAGTTTATAAGGGAGGTTGTCAGTCCTATGGTCTTTACTAAAAATCATGCAAGATCGCAGGGAGACAAGTGTACAAATTCTCACCGAAAATATGTATTTTCAAAAATAAATTTGATTCTAATGTTGCATTGCATTACCTACGTGTCTTGTACAGTGTTTTTAGCTTTATCATTATCATCCTAGACCATATAGGGTACATTATACATCAAGGGGTGACTCACTTGTCAGTTTGGATATAAATATAGTTGTGAGACATCGAAACGTCACGGAGGTATGAACTCCTCGCTAAATTATACGTTACAGCACAAATGACGGGTTTATTGGCTATATAGTGGCCTTTAGAAAAATTACGGATGTGTTATGTTATGTAGCTACAACTTTATAGTATGGTGGTTAGAGTAACAGTCTTAAAAAACTTGATTTATTTGAGAAAAGGCTATTTTCCTACTAGACAAATCAGCAACTTTTTATGAAATGTCAAAACGCTTTTTTGTATGAAAATTGTGAGTTAACACGTCACTGGCTTGTAAATATTGACTACTCAAATCAATAACTTCTATATTTTTAACTCGATTATTAAATCTAAATGTGCATATTTTTTTAAATGGTGAATGAGATCCACAATATTTTAGCCATCAGTTTTAAGTATAAACGTTTTGAATTTTTCTAGCCACCCAGTCAACATGCCTAATACTAACTATACAGCAGCGTAGCATACATAGACATAGAGTCATCTTTAGGGTTTTTTTTTGGTTGTATCGTAAAAGAAGTGACTAATATGACCGACAAGACGTCGTCGTAGGATAATACATCAACATCACATATCTTTGAGTTTGCTTTAATTCTCAAGTACAGTCAGCAACCGTAGTAACTGAGGTGTTGTTAGGAGGCAGCACCGTCACTATGTGATTTAATAATTATTTGTGTCTTTCATACGTTTAGCGACGGAAATCTTTTGTTGTCTATGGCCTGGCCTGTGTGAAAATCGTAGGGTACTTATTACGTTAATTTCGATAATTTTCTGTTTTATAAAAGAGCAACGAAGAAAACGTACTTTAGGCCCGTATTTATAATTAGCTCTCAAGAGTGACAGCGAGTTTGAGTTCGTGTCAGATATGTCATTTCAGTACAAAACGGCCTGTCAAATCCATACTTAATATTGCTCTCAATCTTGATATCGCTCTATAAATACGACCCTTAGACGCCAGTAAGAATATTGATGTCTCAGGACTCTATTACTTAAGTGTTTTCGAATGTCGCCGTCGAAGTTTTTGAAGTGAAACTAACTTGTTTTTGTAGATAATGCTTCGGAGGCTATTTCTCATGAACCGTGATAATTAGATAGTTGAAATCTTCACAGATGATGTATTTCTGTTGCCGCTATAACAACAAATACTAAAAACTGGCCAAATGCGAGTCGGACAACAGACATGATTTTTTTGCCATTTTCATAAATGATGGTACGGAACCCTTCGTGCGCGAGTCCGACTCGCACTTGACCGGTTTTTTTTTGTTCATGAACAATTTAAGCTCTTCCTGTTGTGTAGTGATCCGAGATTTAGGCTCTATATCAGGAGATGGTGGGTTCGATTCCCGCAGGGGAAAATCGACCTACGCAATGGCGACGGGCGGGCTAATTTTAATTTTAAAATCTAATTTTCTGTGCCAATAGTTCAATTTAGCGCATTCAATATTTGTCAAATTAAAGGTTCCAAATTAACAACTCGAAAAATTCACTTAATTCCATCTCTTGTATAAAAAAAATCGCATAAGTACCTTCATATGGAAGGTGTGAAAAACCTTCTCAATGGGCAATCAAAACGATATATTCCCCACCATATTATGTTTAATGGATTGAAATAACTGTATTTAATGCCTTCTCATGACTGTTGATGTGCTCATTCAATTAGCCAAGGATAAATCAAACGTGACAAGTGTTACGGGTTTACGTTCAATGGAAAAGTGTAAATTCCATGGGAGTTGTGCGCGGTAAACGAGCAAGTATAGTTTTTTCTTTTTACATACATATAATCACGCCTTTATCCCGAATGGGGTAGGCAGAGCGTAAACGACCAAAGAAATGGCCGTTCCGCCACGTCTGACAATTTAGTATCGCTATAGTGACACTACAGCTTTTTGTCACTGGATTCCGCTAAAAGGAATTTGTTCATATGTATGATGGAAGCCATTGCCTAGGCAGACCAGATAGGAAGTAGATCGTGGATCCTATACCTTACCTACTATTTTTAAACCTATTTGTTATAAATGGAATCATGGCTATAAAAAGTCACATACTCAATGATTCTAATAAAGAGTCATTCCCAACTCTACATTAACTACACTACAGGTTGTCAGCCCATCGCCTAAATTGCAATACACTGAAACCCTCGAATCCCTTAGCTGGTTTTTACACACAGCTGGCACATTCTATGTTTTTCTTTGACTCCCAGTTCAGCATGGAAGAACAAGTTTTACTTTTCTTTTTAAAGATGGGTTTGCTGCCTTTAAGAGCATCATTATAAAGATGATTCTTTATTTGTCATCATGACTAGGTATTATTTCCTAAGATCACACAAGTCAAACTTACTCCTTACGAATTTTATTGACGTTGCGTAAAATGATTTCTAGCCAAAGTACTGCGTTTACGCTTGCCGACAAAAATATTTAATGATCTTGGAGATATTTCCCGTCTCTCGTCCGATGAAGTATTGAAAACACAATTAAAACAGTTTTAACATGTTAAAAAAAATCATAAAGTCAGGTCTTCAAAAACTTAAAACTGTTTTTAATTAATAAGGCAACCGAGCTACTACGTAATTTTTTTCTTAAAACATAAAGCATACTAACCTTGATCCTTTGTAGTAATATTTTTTTATTTTGATGTAATTTTCATTCATAATTTAAATAATTTGTCATTTTGTCGCTTAAGTTTTTAATTCGGAGGGAGTTCAAATCTACTCTCCTTGTTCAGCACGTGGCTGTGCTGCGTTTGTGTGAGTGAGAGACAAATACCTATTTCGGTCCGCCGCGAAATATGGTAAGGCCCCTTAAATGAAGTAACTTTAAGTCGACTATGCAGCGAGTTTGACCAAAAGCTTTGACTGGTTACTATTTTGTTTAATTATAATTATAATTTTTGTTTTTGACTCCAGCTTAGATCAGCAGTAACTTAAACCAGAAAAGACACTCAAGCTTTTTGTCACTGGATTCCGCTAAAAGGAATTTGTTCATATGTATGATGGAAGCCATTGCCTAGGCAGACCAGATAGGAAGTAGATCGTGGATCCTATACCTTACCTACTATTTTAAAACCTATTTGTTATAAATGGAATCATGGCTATAAAAAGTCACATACTCAATGATTCTAATAAAGAGTCATTCCCAACTCTACATTAACAGTTGTATCGATACTCGTAGAACACTAGTTTTTGTGACAAGTGTAATGATGTGTTAATATAGATTTCTTTGTCAATTCAATTGCGGTTTGTAACCCGACGGCTGTGGCAAATTGTTACGATCTGCGTGTGTTACTAGATGGGTTCACAGGGTTTTGTTAGTGTAGTAAAGATGGTTTATGTGGGTAGTACAACTGGTATACTGGTTAGATTTGCCTTTGTGGTCTAATCGTCTAAACCGAAGGTCGAACGTTCGATATTCACAGAATACACAAAATACAGACGAGGATAGAAGGTGATGACAATGCAGGCCGAAAAATCGAAGTGTGTGAAAATTAAGATGATTCCTCGCGTCACAGGTTGTTGCTTCTGAATATCTGATATGATAATGGTTATTACAGAAAAACTCTGACAACGGAGATAGTTCATGCATGACACATGAATTCGTCCAAGATAACAGATAGAACCCGACAATAAGGAAAGATATGTGAAACCTACTTATACGAGGCGAACACTTTTGATTATTTTATGGAATTAAATCTTTTGATGACAGACAATATCCATTTATAAGCCTTGCATTAGCACCGATTACCAGAAAACAGGCGTGCCATTGGACAACAATAAAAAATACATTTGGTGTGTGTTTCCCATGCTTTGTTCGTTGATAAACGACAGTGCGGCGTCCACACTGCGCCTGCGCCGGAGCGGCGACAGATCGCGCCAATTTGAATATTAATAGCGGCAGCCGCGCGTGAAAACTGACGCTCTGTGTTGGGGAATATAGAGATCCCTAGAAGTGACTACACAGAAAGAAATACAATCTCGAATTACTTGAGAATCGATGGCAAATGGCATAGAGGCAGAGATCACATTTACCAACTGTTCTCCGTGTCCGACCACCTACTCGCGTGAGGACTTACAAGACAGCAACCAGAGAGCCACTACGGTAGCTGCTTTCTAGGCGAGCAAGATTTAGCCCGTGTTCTTGCCTGACACAAAAGAAGAAGAAGAGAGGGTATCTTTGAAATTCGCCGTTTGTTACCAACCTAAAACAAAAAAACACTAAGTAGGTATTTATATGCTAGTCCTTGTAGCATGCTGCCACGATAGAGGCATTTTATCACATCTATCTGTCAAGTTGTAGAGAATTTTGCGCGATAAGGCCGCTACAGTCATTTGTTATTACACCTATCTGTCAAATTGTAGAGAATTTTGACAGATAGATGTGATAACAAATGGTTATAGCGGCCTTATTGCGGCTGCATGATAGAGGAGGGGCAGCTTAGGCCACTTCCAAAATCTTTAGATCCGTGTAGGTCACAACCGACAGAGCGCGACATACAGCCGCGCCCTCCATCGACATCAACGCATAAATCAGACCCAATAAATAAATATCGCTTCAACATGCTTCCTGCCGATACGGACATCATTTAGAGCCATTGTGGATACGTCCTTAGTCGAATTTATTGCCCTAATGGACGTGTCATTGGTCACTTGAAAGAATATTTAAATTAGTTTCGAATTTTATGTGCCGTATTTTTTTTTCAACACTGTTGCTCACTTCCCAATTTCCCATTGCTTACTTTGGCTCAGTGTTGGATTGTACGTGAGTGTTCCAATTATAAGCAGGAGAAGCTGGTTGTTGATAAAGAGAGCTTAATCAGAAACAGGGGCAGCAATTTTTTTTGCAGGTATCGGGATCAAAAGAAGAAAGTTATGGGCATCTGGAACACCAGCTGCTTGTGAATAACTCCAGCTGATTGTTGCCACATAAGCGATGGTAGGATCCGAGGAGGCAGTCTGGGTTGCGATCATCCTTGCGCCGAATAGCATGACCCTCACCGACTCCGTTTTCAGAATCCATTAAAAAAGCATAGTATTGTGAGGCCCTGGGTTCTCCCTATGGCCCAGTGCCACACAAATATATACAAATAGGTAGAAAGGAAGAAATAAAAGAGGTTTATTGAGTAAGAGACACATTGAGTATATTGTAGGATAAAACGGCTTCACACAAGCGTCGCGAGCTTAGCTCCTAAGGGGGAACCTTCTGTTTGAAGGGTGCACGTAGGATACGTAGGATGGATCCTGGTCACAATATAACGTTTAGATAACTGGGTTGAAACACACTGTAATGATATGGAGCGATGCGCTCAACGAATTTTGAAGGAATGATGGTTCTGATGGATGAAACAAGAGAAATGAAAGTGATGATTCGAAATTTGAATCGGGTTTGAATCAAAGTCAAAAAGGTGGCCAGTAATAGATTTGAGGTGCGCAAAATGAGGTGAAACGTAACGCATCGTTACAGTATAGGCAACAATTCCAAGTATACAGCAGTAGATGCGATGATGAACCACAGGGCGCGGTGTCACGGTGGCGAGCTCTCACAATGCGACAATTTTCACGCGTCACCGGCGCCGCCACGGACACTTCATGCTTTGTATCGCCGGATCATAATACCGGCATAATAGCATGCCGGATCAGTGGTCTGGTCTGTCTGTATGTGGTATTTATAGTGGGATGCCAATGTCACATGTATCATAATACTTCAGCAAGGACGTGTTGTAGAGTGTCCTGGTGTAAATGGTTCAACGCGATGTGGTGGAATGACAGTGCCTTTGATTGAAGCTTGAATTCAAGCCTTTACGGAACAAAGAAAAGCATTTTCAAATTAATAAAATATAAATGAGAAAAACAAATAGGTATGGATATGGATATCATTCTACAGTCTCACCCCATTTAACGCTATAGAGCGTTTTATGACCTTTAATTGTGTTGTATTTATTGTTGTTAAGGCCCGTATTTATAAACAGCACTCAAGAGTGACAGCTAGTTTGAGTTCGTATCAGAAATGTCATTTCAGTACAAAACGACCTGTCAAATCCATACTTAATATTGCTCTCAATCTTGAGATTGCTTTATAAATACGAGCCTAAGTTCACTGGGTAGACTGGGAAAGATGTGGAGAGGATATATTGAGTTATGGCCACAGTTATGGCTGATGGTGATGTAGAGTTCATAATTAGACAAAGAAAAGGGTGATCTTTAAATTCAGTTGGTGTCTTTTACAGAAGCCGAGTTATTTAGCGTAGGTTTTAGTTTAAATTACTGATCAATCAATTAACAGACCGAGATGTTAAAATTTCGTCAAAGTGAAAGTAAGTAATTTAATACATACTTTTATTCCGGGAAAATTCCCACAGGAAAACTATTTGGTTGTAGGTGGTTTTAACATTGCAAACATACTTAGCAGTATCGAATCATCGACACTGCTATATGGGGGGTATTTATAAAACTTTGTATTTAATTATATGGCGCGGATTGTGATAAACTAATCAAACAATAAAAAATACGTGATACTGGAAGAATTGACATAAATTTTACAATATACTTAGTTGCAATAATTTTGACTCTGTACCGCAAACAAAGAAAGAGGTGCATTTGTGGCCCCCCGGGAGTTGCAGGTGTCCATGGGCGGCGGTGATTGCTTACCAGCAGGGCTATGATGCGCACTGTAGACTTCGATTTGTCTACATGTGTTGCATACTTCACTATGAATAATGCCTGTCATTTTCCGTTGTGAAGTGCGCAATAAAAGACATAATGTGAAGACAAAACAAAGTCTACAGTGCGCATCATAGGCCTGCAGGAGTACGTTCAGTCGACCCAGTTCGATATTTATACCGATCGAATCTTATACTAGTGGGACGCACTGAACGTGCACCTTAGCCGCTGTCAGATAAAACTTCACTTCCGGTGCGCCTCTGAACGGGCCGGATAAAAATTAACCTAGTCAAAATTTCGTCTGACAGGTGTCTCTGAACGGGCAGTATAATTTTTAACCAGGTTAAATTTCGATCGATCGAGCGGCTCTGAACATACCCCTGCAGGGCTATGATGCGCACTGTAGACTTCGTTTTGTCTACGCATTATCTCTTTCGTTGCGCACTTCACTACGGAAAAAGACTTGCATTAATCACAGTGAAGTATGTAGCGCTTGTAGACAAATCGAAGTCTTCAGTGCGCATCATAGGCCTGCAGATGACCCGTCTGCTAGTCTGCTAGTCTTTTATTAAAGAAAATACAAGCACTGCTGGGTCAAGCCCTTTCCCTTCTCTACTGTTTTGGACCTTAAGTTGCCAGTTTTTTGGAGATATCTAGCTCATCACGCCATCTGCGACGAGGTTTTCCTATATGTACCTACTTAATCATAGCTTCCATTGCAATAAAAAATACATGGATGAAATACTTATGAGAAAACATTAATCAAAAATACTTACTTATTTCCATGCTGGACTGGGAGCGATAAAAAAACATAGAATGTGCCAGCTGCATCTCCTCCCGGGCATGCTGTAAAAACCAACTAAGGGATTGGAGGGTTTCAGTATATTGTAATTTAGGCGATAGGCTGACAACCTGTCACTACAGCAATATACAGATCTATCTTAAACAACCCTCAAAACTTGTCAGACGTGGCGTTACGACCTTTGTTTGGGTCGTTGACGCTCTGCCTACCCCGTTAGGGATACAGGCGTGTTAGTATGTATGTATGTGTGTTAATCATAGATAACAATTTTTGCTTTAAAGTTCCTTCCTCTGAGAAATCTCATAAACTTATGAAGGTATTCGAGGGGTCTTCCACCCCAACAAGACAGCTTAAACTTGACCCATCCCTGGAGGCTACAACCAATACCAGCTATTTAGTCACGGCTATATTTGACTGGGCCGCGACATATATTTGGACATTTATTGTAGCATGCACAGACAAAGATACGTACAGATACCGCAAGTTACACGATTTGTAAGAACCAAAGCTTGTCATTTCCTTCTTTACCCGTGGTAGATACTAACCTTGCTAGGTACCAGTATTCAGACGCGAAATTTATTTGCCCGTGTCACAACCACCATAAGAAAAAAAAAAAAATATTCTTATCCTACCATACCACCTCGGTCGGTAGTTTTGTTCTAACGTTACTAGTAGGAAGAATCATCCCTTACTCAGCTTCTCACATAATTATAATTGAGATATTTTACAATTTCTGACGGCACTTTTATGCATTATGTGGGTGCAGATTGAAGTGACGTGATAAGCATTAATGTTTCAAACAAATTCTAGGAGAGAAACAAATTTTGTCACGCGATATACGTATACTTGCAGTATCTACGCCTAACCATGTCTGTGGTAGCAGGAGAGGAATATTAAGCGTTTTTATTTGGGACAATTGGACACGGATTTCTGGATTTGCGGGAATCGCCTGGGCGTGGGGTGGTGTTGGTAATAAATGACATTGGTTTGTGGTTGATGGTATCTTCTTAGTTAGAGATTGCATTGTTTATTTTTGGCTAGTTTGGTGACCTTCGGTTGACACGAAAATGGCCTCAATTCACGCCGTCCAGTTACTATTTCTAATTTTTAGTAGCGCTGTCACTTTCTTAACTTTGACATAAGAACAGGATAGCAAACAAATACGTGAGTTTGACATTTCTTATCTGACATAAGACTGCTTAAATTAATTAAAATTAGTGAGCACGCTCTATGGTCATTCCTTATTTAAAGCGCCGTACGTCAAATTAGGAATTTCAAAGTCACGTGTTTGTTTGCTTTCCTGTTCTTATGTCAAATTTAAGAAAGTGACAGCGCTACTAAGAATTAGAATTAGTAATAGTGCGTCCTGAATTAACACCATTGTCTCTCAGTCTTCTGCTTCTATTTAGCTGTCGATAAAGTATTGAGTATTCAGTAAAGTGGATTCACTGACAATTAGGCCCGTATTTATAATCAGCTCTCAAGAGTGACAGCGAGTTTGAATTTGAATCAGAAATGTCATTTTGGTACAAAACGGCCTGTCAAATCCTCACTTAATATTGCTCTCAGACTTGAGATCGCTTTATAAATACGAGCCTTAGTGAAGCATAGATGTTAACTACTTTTGGAAGGAATTTTTCCCCTGAAATTGAAGTAAGTATATGAAAAAACTGCCTCCGTGGTCTAGCGGTCTGAGCCATGGGCTCACGACCCGGAGGTCCCGGGTTCGATTCCCGGCGGGGGACAACGACTTTGTGTTGTTGTTTCTAGTTTGGTTAGGACATTGCAGGCTGATCACCTGATTGTCCGAAAAGTAAGATGATCCATGCTGTCGGATGGGCATGTAATAGTCGGTCCTGCGCCTGATTTCTCTCTGGTCGTGTCAGTCAAACTGTCCCATCAGAATAAGAGATTGAAGGAATAGAGAGTGCACCTGTGTATTGCGCAAACACTTGGGCACTAAAAACTAGTCCTGCGCAGTTGGCCGATCTCTGGGAGATTGGCCGCCATCACCGAAAATCGGTGCATGGGAGGACTATTATATGAAAAAAAAAATTGACCGTCAGCTTGTCAAATATGGATCAAATTTGTTTAATGCTGGATGACGCAGATTTTCCCCTCGAAATTGAACCACTTTCTTGAAAAAAAAAAACGCGACGTACGAAAATATAAGAAAGAAAAATTACAGTCAGTTTGTCAAGTCAATTTTTCTGTAGGATAAAAGGGAAAGGGTAAAAATAGTTTGAGGCTAGATGACGCAGTGTCCTTAATTAATTACCTAATCTTTTAAACTGTTTTGTAGATTTCGGATTTAACTTAAAAAAAAAAACAACGTTTCTGTTGATCAAATTGCGTAAAATCCATTGTTCACCCACCTTACGCAAACCGCACAAGGAATGCTCAGGTTTTTCAAAGGCCAGTCTATCAATGTTAGTCAAGCAATTTAGGGCCTGAAATTCCCCTACACTTCCCATTTAATGAAGGCTTTAAAGCTGCGAGTGTGTCAAGAGTTCGCCCCGCCGTCGCCTGCGCCGGCTATAGCACTGTGTGCGACAGAACAAGGAAGTGATAGAAGTGGCTTCAAACATAGAGCCAGAGTTGAAGTAATCGAGTGAGCACTCGGTCGTTATGTAGACCTATGTCTAAAAGCTAAACCTGAGCTGTTTGAGGATAAAAAAAATATATAGCGGAAAGTTTAGAGGAAACGCAGGAACCTGACTTTTCGACTTAGGTATCTGGTGGAAAGGGATGACACAGGTTCAAGTTAAACTTTTTAAAATAACTTTGACTAACTTCGTCTTCTTCGGTGTTTGATAGATATACAAGGTCAACATCATCATCATCCATCATCATCATCGTCGATACGAATACGAATAATCTATCGATCGCAGCAAAATGTCCAGCATCGAATTTAGGAAACGCACAAAGAATAGAGTAAGAATTGAAACGTTTAATTTTTATTGTTAGTCATGGTTTTTATTGTCAATGATTTAGTTTTGGAAAGGCTAAACTCGCGATCGCGAATCAGCTTTGGTCGCTATTCCGTCTAAGTGCAAACCAGTTCTATTACCGATCTATTCTGCTATCTACTGTTGTCGCCTTCCCAGGCCTGTCACGGCGCAAAAAATCGAGCAAAACAGTGACAATTGGTGCATATCCCCGACGAATTATCCACTTTCGGCGCCTTTGAATGGAAGCTTCCTTTATTCCACCATTTTTGCCGTTTTTCCATTCTCATTTGGTTATTTATCTGTTCTTTTTAGCCTGGGACAATGAGCGGCTCGTTATGCCGGCGTCGGCTTAGCACGCGCACGGTCACTAAATCTCAGCTGGAATTGTAGGGAATTACCTGAGGACCTGGTTTTTTGGCCTGATTGATTGGAGGAAAAATTACTTTCTGTTCTTTGGTCGCCCGATCGATTTACTTGCGGGCTGGTGACGTCGCGAAGGACTTATGGCACTGGTGGAGGATAAATTTCAGCGGTAATTTGAACGAACATGCAGAGTGGTTTGTGGGTATTTTATTTAGTGTTACGTCTTTGAAAGTATTTCTGGCTGTTCAAAGTTGAACCACCTCAAGAAGCTTAGCCAGGTGTTCAGTTCAATCAAAAAATTTTATGAAAAAAAAGCACATGCAAGACATACATACAGTAGGCTGCAGAAGTGCATACCTAGTACCGCCTCAAACGATTGAAGTTTTCTTGGAAATCTTTGTAGCTATTAAAATGTTTATTAAAGATTCGGTTTCGGATATGTCTTAACTAGTACTACAATTTTATAAGATGATTTTACTAAAACCATTTAAAAACATACTTTTAGCGAAATACCAAAATAAAAATGACAAAGACGCATTCTCCCAAAATAGCCGTCCTAAATGCATCCCCAGAAATTCCCCCAAAGATATTTAATTTTGATACGTGCCGAGGATACCGCAGTAAATGTTATCCTACATCTAGTGGGCAATATCGTTGCAATATGCGCCGTGACGAATCGGCACCAGGGGGACAGCTGGTCACACGCGAAATGTTTATGACGAGTCGGGAATTTGATGTGGTTTCGTATGAATTTGTTTGTGTAGGAGAATGACAAGAAGGTAGCGCTATTGATTTTAATGCAAAGGGATTCGAGGGTTACAATATATTGTAGTTTAGGCGATGGACAACCTTTTAATATAGCGACACACTAAAATGCTAAAAGCTCTCAACATTTGTCAGACGTGGCAAAACACCTTTTACGAGGCGTTTTACGCTCAGCCTACCCCGTAAGAAATGGGGGCGTGACTTTATGTATGTACGTTGTATGCTGGCATATATTATATCACATTATTATCATAACAACAGTGACTAGCTATCGCACTCATTATATCGAAAAATAAGATGATTTTGTGTTTCGGAGACAGCGTAAAGTCATTGAAATTATGACACAGGCTCATATTTATAAAGTGATCTCAAGATTGAGAGCAATATTAGGTATGGATTTGACAGATCATTTTGTACTGTAATGACATTTCTGATACGGACTCTCGCTGTCACTCTTGAGAGCTGATTATAAATACGGGCCTTAGGCTCGTATTTATAAAGCGATCTCAAGATTGAGCGCAATATTAAGTATGGATTTGACAGGCCGTTTTGTACTGAAATAACATTTCTGATACAAACTCAAACTCGCTGTCACTCTTGAGAGCTGATTATAAATACGGGCCTTAATAAGGTCGTTTAGATTACCTATCCTTGGACAAAGAGTGTATAAGTAGCAACCACATAGATAGAGCTAGTATGATGTCTAGGACGACTGTAGGTACGTGAGCTACCATTCTTGGCATTATTAGAACTGCCGAATTAGGATCGCTCCATACAACCGCTCAGAAGACACTACTGGGACTAGGACAGTGTTGAAATTAATGAAGGTTTCGAAAATTACATAAACTAGGCTTTACTTATAAGCACAAAAGTAAAAAACCGTACAGAGGAAAAGCTTCATACAACCGCACTCCGATGTCATACTATTTTGTCAGTAGGACGCCACACACACACATACATGCATGCACAGTTTCAACCGTGACGGGACTATCTCAACGGTTTGGGACTAGTCCTCCAAAAATGACTAGTGTGCTGTCAAAGCACGGTTGTATGAACCTTAGCCTCTATATGGTTTCTTACTTTTATCCTTGAGACCTAGCCTAGCACCCATGTGTGTGACATTACGCTCCGTGTCACGTGCGAGGCCGCCGCGTGCGCATCGTGAGCGATCGCATCGCGGTGATGCTGCGTGACGCGTGACGGGACTATCTCAACGGTTATGTGGGGCTAGTCACGAAGAATTGCTCGTTTACATAGGACAATTTGGAGGCTTTTTTTCTTGGGGTTTGTCCATGTTCACCCATATTAAGAAGGCAGGTGATCATATTTTTTTATCGTTTTACTTTTGAGTATCGACTAGTCAAAAAGTGTCGTCTGACACTTTTTGGAGTTGACCATGGAGCGAGCTCACCTAGAAGTCTCCAAGCTAATAGTTTTCTCTCACACTACCAGTATGCCCTTCGTGTTCCATTATCGACTCTATCTCCTTCTCGATAGAGATGAGTTAGCTAATAATATTTCTTATGGTCTCTAAATAAATATAATCATAATCAATTGACATCTTAACTGATTATTTATCTATAAGTGCTTAGTTGTAGAAAACTAGACACTCAATTATGTTTTTTTTTTGTACATTGTAAAGATTGTAAACGAAAAAAATACAAAGTATACTAGTAGGCTTAGAACTGTCAACAAAATTATACACATCAACACAGAAACACGACAAATACACAGTAAAATAAAAAAAATATGACGCGTAAAACTACCTAACAATGTTGCAGTCAACTAGTTGCAGGTTGTAAGAAGTAATTAAAATGATTAGTCCAGCCAATACCGGGGAACCAATCGCAGATGCTCTTTAGAACCAGATGGAACCAGCTCCTAGATTGCCGATACGCGTGCCTAGAATTAGCCCTGCCCTGACATGCGCAGGAGTGCGGCTTAGATTAAAGGAAAATGTAGATGTAGACGAGATGTAATAAAGAAAAATATGGTAGTTAGGTACTTATAGTATACTCGAAGAGATGTGAAAATATTCTTTCGGAGAGCCAGGGAACATACATGATAGCAATCATCACATCACACATTGTGATGTGATTTACAATCTCCCTGCTTCTTTATTTAAATTTATTTTCGTAATTTTCGTCCAATTTGCTTTCCATTATTTTTGATATTTTTCAATTTAAGACTTTAAGTTACTTGCTCATTTTCATATTGACACACCTTTTCAGCTCTCTTCTCTTTTAGACCCGCCTACTCATTTTCATCACTCTTTTCGTAATATACTCATTCATTCTTTTGAATCACATCTGCCTTTCTTTAAATATGACCTTATGCGCCAAAGATCTTACATTTGTGTTGTATTCCATTCTATGGTTTCATTTTACATCACCACACCATTCCTTCAATCTACACGTTTCTTCTAATTCATGCTGCATACTCTACGTAGACGACTTCTCGGGTGGGCGATCTATTTCATACATCTCCGAAAAATATCTTAAATTTCTATAATGAAATCTATGGCTTCACTTTTGCAGCATCAGCCGTCTGCATGTTTCTTTTAGTCCATGCTGAGTAATACTCTACGTAGACGACTTCTCTGGTGGGCGATCTATTTCAGACGACTCCGGGAACCGCGATCAAGTCCTGATACGCCAAATTAATGGGTCCAGACGCTGATACGCGCGTTTCAGCGAATGATGAGGTTACAGTACAGGCTGATGGTATCAGGTGGAAAGTTGTAGGTGTAAGTGAAGTTGATAATTATTTTAACGAAACTCCGGCATATACGGGGTGTAAGGGACAGCGTACCAGAAACGGATGGGTACTTAAGTCAACAAAACTGAATAAATTTCACAAGGTTTTTTTTTACATTTTCATACCAAATGACCACCTTGATCAGACAATTTGTATGGAAAAGCATTTTTTTCTTTATTTCCCGAAAGAATTTACTGGTGAAAGTTTCGAGACCGAATGGCAGGATGAGAAATTTGACATACGAAGCTTGACATAATTTCTGCTTGCTACTACTTATAACTATACTTTTAAATGTTACCTATGACAATCATTTTTAATAGGTTCAAATAACTAGTTCTAGAAATAAATGTGACAGATATTAGTCTATTATTGCGACTGGACAAGTACTACAAGAAATTTTCACAATTTTGAACAATTTTATTAAGTAGTATATTTAACAACAAAAGGATTGTATTTTTCTACTTCCACGGTGGTGGTCTCTACATATTTAAATTCCCATTCGCATTAAAACAGACATTACTATGCCATTATAAATTCTGTGACATTACCAAAAACCTCACTAGCTCTCCATTATTCATGTTGCAAGTATTGTCCACGATTCCGTTCAGTCTGAACGCAGGATGTCTATGCAGATTCTATCTAAATTGGTCAGCGATTAGATTCGGCGAAATTGCGTTTTGTATGCGACCTTTAGGTGTCGTCTGATGCATCATGGGACAGACTGGTGAAGTTTGGTGTGTGCTAATTTTAATAAATGTTAAAACGGTAGTCTAGTTTTCCAGAAAAGACTATGACCCATGTCTAACTAGATTTGCCATTTATAAGTATTATTTTGATAAGAGTTAGGTACTCTTTTTTTTTGCCGCAGTTAAAAGTTTGTCCAACGTTACTCTACAAGTAGTTAATATGACTTTCTAACTGATGTTTTTTTTAATTTTTACTCTGATCTGTTGGTACCGAGAAAAATGACATCACATTAATTTCACGCAAAAGAATTCGGATTGAGGAGCGCTTACTTGTAAAGTGAATGTGACGGCGAATCTTTTCCTTGCACCTGCACCTTAAACCCACGATTTCTCGCAAAATATGTAAAGTGAAGCAAATAACGGACACATTTAAACGTCGCCTAGAAAGCCTTCCTCAATAACTCACGTGGGGATGACAAAAACAGACACCAAACTCAGTCATGTCACGAGAACATTCATTAAAATACTGCCACCACCGGAGGCGAAGAGCCGAAACGTCGAAATTGACCAAAAATTCATAAGTTTTTGTTACGTCGCCCGACAAAATGCGAAAACCGACGAATAAATGCGAATAACTGTCATTTTTTGCACACGACAATTGGAGGGAAAAAGTTGTAATGTACGAGGGTCCCCTGATATATTTGACGGGTACTTTTGTTATCAGACCTACTGGGATTTCTGCGGGGTCTTACATACATGTCCAGATCAGTATTCATCAGAATCAGGTTCTTTCTTATCGAGTGGGTTTTTGAGTCTAACGACCCAATTGCGAAAAGTATAAATCCCAGGTTCTCCTGGAATCCTCCTTCTGGAGTGCTACGGTTATTGAATTTTCCAAAACTTGTTATGTTTGATAATCCAGATATCTGAACAACAAAATAAGTGAAGAAGTTTGTCTATAGTTATAATGTTGCTTACTCTCCTAATTACTTTATAGATCGACCATGAAAAGTCGCCACTATAGCTGTCAATGCTTAGTGTAACCATAGCCAAATTTTAGTTCCTAGTAACGCCGCCTGAACAGTTTTGGCGGTCGCACTGTAATATATTCATGTCATGTCATATCATGATGCATCAAACATTTCTGAAGTGCTAATCATCATCATTCGCTTGCCCTTATCCCATTTATTTGGGGTCGGCGCAGTACGTTTTCTTCTTCCATTCATCCCTTTCAGCCGTCAGTTCAACACTCACACCTGTTTTAGACATATCATCTTTCACGCAGTCCATCCATCTTCTGAAGTGCTAATATTTGTCGTAATTTGAAGATTTATGAGTGATAATTTATTTATGTAGAGTTAAAGAATTTCTGTTTTATATACCTTTACCTACCATTATAACTTCGACAAAACTTTCCTTACGATTCGAATTATGTGTGTAGCTCCCCTGCGTCTCAGTGATTTCTGAAGTGTAGAAATACACTGAATCGCCTAATTTGGCATAATGACTGCAACATGCGATTACGCGGCGCATTGCCTGCAGCACGAAATAGATGTGTAAGCACTAATTTAGTAGGTATTAAGAATATCGATTGAATTTCTCACTTGTTGTACGGGAGTTGACCAGCAAACTAAACATGTCAACATAACTATGTGAGTTTTAGGTATTACCATCATCACCTCGAGAACCCCACAAGTCTCCGACTACCTTTGATTTCATTCACTTTGATTAAAACTGATAAGTTGTGTAACTTAAAAACCAGCCAAGTGCGAGTCGGACTCGCGCACGAAGGGTTCCGTACCCTTTTCCATACAACATAAGCGTGATTGAGTACAAAACATCCAGACTTTTTCTGTTTTAATAATAATAGTAGTAGGAAATTATTTCATCTTCTCTGTTTCAGATATCGCTAGTAGGTTTTATAAAACGCAAGTGAATATTGGTTTTGCCTACTTGACATTAGATGTCGCTAGTAGGTTTTTATAACGCGGTATTGTTATGTTTCAACAAAATCACGTTTGTTGTATGGGAGTCCCCTTAAATATTTATTTTATTTTATTTTTAGTATTTGTTGTTATAGAGGCAACAGAAATACCTTATCTGCGAAAATTTCAACTCTCTAGCTATCAGGGTTTATGAGATACAGCCTGATGATAGACAGAAAATCACGTTTATTGTATGGGAGCCCCCCTTTAAATATTTATTTTATTCTGTTTTTCATATTTATTATTATAACGGCGTCTCTAAAGTCATAAATTCTGCTCAAAATATTTGCTTATAGTGTTCGCACTGATCGCAGATTGAATAAAACAACAAAAAAAAAATTATAACGGTAATAAAAATTCATCATCGTTGAAAATATCAGTTGTCTAGGTATCACGGTTCATGAGATATGGCATGCGGTGACAAACAGAAAATAATGTTTGTTGTATGGGAGACCCCCTTAAGTATTAATTTTATTTTGTTTTTAGTATTTGTTGTTATAGCGGCAACAGCAAAGCATAATCTGCGAAAATTTCAACTCTCTAGCTATCACGGTTCATGAGATACAGCCTGGTGACAGACGGACGGACGGACGAACGGACGGACGGACAGCGAAGTCTCAGTAATAGAGTCCCGTTTTTTCCCTTTGGGTACGGAACCCTAAAAAGTAAGTCAGGCGGAGACCCATAAGTTTAAGTGAACGAAATTCTAGTTTGACTTTGAAGTGAACTTAGGCCCGTATTAATAAACATCACTTGAGACTGACAGCTAGTTTGAGTTCGTATCAGAAATGTCATTTCAGTACATTATGGTCTGTCAAATCCATACTTAATATTGCTCTCAATCTTGAGATCGCTTTATAAATACGAGCCTTAGACAATTACAAATCAGTAGAATTATAGAGAATTTGGTGACGAAATAAGTTTTTAACTATTTGGTAAACTTGGTAAAAGTTGGCTAGCTGGATACTCTCTTGATATACGAAACGCTTAAGGGAAAAAAAAGGCTGAATTTGAGAGAATTCGTTCGCGAACAACCTGTGCGAGTATTATGAAGGTATCATGTAATCAGTAACAGACCCCGTGAAATACGGGAAAAGGGTGTTGATGATGAACAGGACTTATCCTTATATCAGCGTCAACTTCAAGTAAAATTTGATTCGTAACCATCCCGACTTAACTAAATCTCAACTAAAATTATTGCTATCCCGTTCTGTTCTCTCATGATAGAAAGTGACAGGTATAGACTTATTTTAGTTAAGTCGCGTATTTTGCAACCACGAATTGCTACTAAGTATTGCTATCGCTTCGGGGAGAGCACGACTTAAATAAATCTTAACCAAAATTGTAGCTTTTTCTGTTCTATCAGGATAGACAAAGATAGGTGATAATTTTAGTCAAGATTTAGTGACTTTGTGCGCATACGAATCGATACCATTGTGAATCTTCCGGCCAACAGCATCTTCCAAGTTTGGACACTGTCAAGCTCCCGAGTTATTTTAATTTGAATCGATATTCCTATCCGATTCCCAGCCAATTTGACCACACACTAGTGCTACCGATAGATTTTTTGTCGATAATACGGGGTGTAAGGGACAGCGTCCCGCATACTTATATAGGGGTTGCTCAGACAACGAAACTGAACAACTACCACCAGGAATTTTTTTCAGGAAATGAAAATAAAAATTTGCTTTTTCATACAAAATGACCAGCTCGATCAGAATTTTTTATGGAAAAGCAAATTATTTTTTTCATTTCCTGAAAAAACATCATGGTGATAGTTGTTCAGTATCGTTGACTGAGCAACCCCTATCAGTTTGCGGGAAGCTGTCCCTATCTAGATAATATTCGTATCCTATCAAATATTTTATTTACGATCGATAGTCCAATATCAATTAGTTTTAAATGTTAATCAATAAATTGTAAAAAAATATTGAATCAGAATCAATTTTATTAAGGTCTACTTATAATTTTTTATACATACATACATACATATAATCACGCCTCTTTCCCGGAGGGGTAGGCAGAGACCACATCTTTCCACTTGCTACGATCCTTACATACTTCTTTCGCTTCATCCACGTTCATTAATCTTTTCATACACGCTCGTCGGTTTAGGGTAGGTACTCTTGACCTGACCTTTCTTTAGGACTTTCTTTAGGATTTTTATACACACCTGATAAATTATTTAGCTGCATGCTGTGAAGTGAAGCTGCGTTTCTGAGAACTAGATATTATTAAAAAATTCCAATTATACTAAAAATTGTATTAAAAACTCAATTCTAAAATGTTAATAGTATCGAAACAATCGCTATCAACAGCCCAACCGACAGTTGTCGATATGAAAATATCGATAGTATCGCAACACTACGACACAAAAGAACCGCTACTTAACTCAGTTGTCAACTTTAAATTCGGCGTGAAATGGAATCTGAACAATTTGCGAATTCCAAAATGAAAAATGAGCAAAATCTTTTAACAAGCGATAGGCGACACCGGCCATTATAATTAATCCAATAAGGCTTGGGTTGTATAGCTCTGTCTTTGTCCGACATATGGGATTGGGGTATCTTTGGCTTTTTCTAAAAGTGTGCTATGTCGACACAAATCACTAAAGACAATGAGAAGACAGATGCTTGTTGTAGAAAAAACATGGGTTCAGAAGAACTGGATGTGACATGATATTGTATAATAAAATGCTAACTACTAGAGCGGTTCACCTCAGGCAATGGTATAAAAGACTTTTCATCCCATCTATTCGAAAACGACGACTTTAATCGCATATAAGTGCGCCTAAAGTTGATGCTTCTAAGCGACATAGGTACTATTACTCTACTCTTTGCTAGAGACTGTCCCAGCAGGGTAAAAATGAGATTTTAATCCTCTTTATGAAAATAAGTGCGATTAAAAGAACTTTTAATCGCACTTTTTGAATTTGGAACCTCTTTTTCTTTTTTCTTGATTTGGCATGACTGCCGCGGAGTAAAATCAAAATAGTTAGATGTCGAATTCAAATAATGGTACACTGGCTGGTTAGACTGCGCGACGGCTGATAAAAAAAAAATTGAAAATGCACGAACTACGGCACGAGTGGGCAGCAGGGTTTTATAGGGAGCCCGTGTTTTCGACTCTTTTTACGAATTATTAAATATTCAAAATGAGGTCTTCTAGCAGTGAAATTACCTATAACATTCTTATTCTATTATATTTAAATTTACAAGTGTTAGTTAGGCGCCTTTTTTTCTCATAGAGGGGGATGAAAAGTAGAGTGTATCACTCGGGAGCAAAAATATTTTTGGCTCGGGCGACGTACTTTGAATCCCTCGCTACGTTCAGGATTCTACTTTAGAATCCCTCGCTACGCTCGGGATTCTACTCTAGAATCCCTCACTTCGCTCTGGATTCAAAAAAACGCTCTCGCCTTAAAAATATTATTTTACTCCCACGTAATAAAATCTACTATTGCCTTTGGATGAGTTTAGATAAAAGGTATCGCAAGAAGCCGCCCGGTTTGCGACCATCCTTCCGCCGTTGTCGGCGAAGATGCTTGCTGATCTCCGTGGGCTGTGTGGAAATGGTGTCTTTTAGACTTTTTTTTGCTTTCGCTTCATCAAAATTAACTATGCATCTGGTTAAATCTCATTTTCCACAAGGATTTCTTTGTGAATGTTTTAAGTTTCGATGTCAAACCAATCCCTTTCAGTTACTGCCTCTGAAATAACTATAGACTGTCTAAAAACATTCTTGAAATAAGCTACCCAATCTAGCTGATGCTTATCCTTGTTCGCAGGAACCGTCAAAGCGTCGTAGAATGTCGCAGCTCCCATCGGTCAGATGCCGCAATTAATCCTGCGCTACACTATGTTCCTTGCGAGGTAGGCGGGCTGTCAACGGCTTGTTTAAGTTCCCTTTTGTTACTTTCGCAGGATTTGAGGGAGCGTAGATCTGTGTTTTTAGTGTTCTAAAGATTATGCAGGGATGACCAGCTGATTTTCTGAAAAAAATGTTTTGTCTAATGCCTCTGATAGTGGTTGACATTGAAACCTAGTTATTCTTTATTCTTAAGTAGATTTAGACTAAATTATAATAAAACACTCATTTCACTAGTTCCACTGAATATATTAAGCGCTTTTCCACTAGACGTCACGTCAACGGCAACGGCGACGGCACGGCGACAATCACGTGACAATATCTATGGGAATCGATGACATGCCGTGACGGTGCCGTGCCGGCAAGTGGAAAAGCGTGTCATATAATTTCATTGATTTTCATACATTATCTCACTTACGATATCGTCGACGGTACCGTGCCGTCGCCGTTGCCGTTGACGTGCCGTCTAGTGGAAAAGCGCCCATTCAGTGTTTTATTATAAATGTATTCATGAGTGTTTTATTATAAATTAACATGGAGCTCCATTAAGAAATTACGAAAAAAAGTATAACATAGATTTAGACTAGTTTAAGAAGAAGTTAAAGAAAGGGGTTCCTCAAACAGAAGAATAATTATTTAAATATCTCGTGTTCCTTCTCAAGCGATTATCAATTATCGTGAACTGTTTCACTGAGATCATAATGCCTTGGAAAACACGAATATTAATTAACACAAAGGCCTATAAAATTTCATTGATCAGTTCCAGTCTTTATAATAAGGATTAACTTGAAAGAATAGAATAGACGCTTGCGTTTTTATTTTGCAGAATGTTATGGATAGCTGAGGTGCAAGTAAAGCTGTACACACACTGATGCTGTCTGCTGCGGCGTGCGATGATGCGTGTAGTTGCAGGCAGAAGGCTCTGTTGAGGGTCTTTTTCGCTATGATTCTGCTGACCAAATGTAAACTACTTTATGAGAAACAAATTACAATAAATGATTTTCTAAAAAAAAAACGCAATAATTTTTTACCAATTTTTACAAATGTATATTCGTATACTTACATATGTATTTTGGCAAATAAACATTTATGATTCTGATTCTGATTCCAAAACACCGAACCTTTGAATTTTTTCCTCTTAAATTAATCAAATTCATTTAATATCTATTAAATAGAAAAAAAACAAGGATAAGTCTAATAAGGATAAGGATCATTGTTACGATTACCACTTTTATTCTTTACCCTCTTCGCGCGTTTGCCATAGGTACTTCACATTTCATAGGTTTCTTTTGTTTCTCAGCTTTTTCTTAATTTACCAAGACCTTGTATGGCAGTTGGACAACGTGTATGAGATTATCGTCCATCTAGCGAATTATCACGTGTCGACCGTCATTTGTTTAGGAGCTTACACGACCATAGCGTTTTATGAATCATCTTCTCGGTAGCACTAGGGGAAACTGGATACTGTACCATTTTATTGCTCATTTAGCTTTTAGATTTCATTCATAAAATTCTGGTTTTAGATGAGATGAGATTAGCCGGTGTTTGTGAATGAGGAGTCAGAATCAGAATAGTTGCGATCATTATTTGCATGTAATGTAGAGACTTCACCTTTTATTGGAGGCTGGTGTTATAGTCACATCGAATAGAACACAAGGAGTAATTTTTCCCAGTACCTAAAATGTGTTTTAATTTTGAAAAAGTATGTTTTAAGTTGACTTTAGTTTGCAGAAAAGGGCAACGCCAAAAAAGTGATGTTACGCATAAAATGTACCTTTATCATCAATCAATCATGCACTTTGTACCATCAACAAGTAGCATTACTGTTTATTTTGAGAATATTTTCAGAAAACTACTGTCATTTCTCACATTTAAACGTCCTTGCTCTCCCACCTTACAAATCTCAACAAAACCTCAAGACCTTATCAGCTTATTACCAGAGCCTTCACCGAGCCCATAACACACCCAATCTCCCAGAATATGAATGGACAGACCTGTTCACAATCACAAACATTTATCATGTTAGCGCGACGAGCGACACTCTTATCGCGACATCGCCGCGTTTCGCGTTGCACCTACAAAAACTAGTTTAGCATACAAGTAAGCGAGATCTGATAGTGGCCAGTGCAATTATGTACGTGACAAGTTACGCATTAAAAACAGCTGAGAGTGCCTGTGAGGCTGTGATGAGGGTTATGGCTACGCGGAATTCTAGGTGAGGCTTTTAAAAGGAAGTTGGGAAAGTACTAAGTATAAAGACTATCCTTCACTGTATCCTACACAGTCCTATCTCAAACTCACAAAATTTGTTAGACGCTTTGATGATTTGCCTATCCAAACTACCCATAGGTGCAAAAGTAGCGGTGAATTTAAATATGTCTAGAATGGTATGTACTTATGATTCACAGTCGAGTCATGATGAATTGAGAGAGGTGTCTCTTAAAGATGAAATGCGTGAAAATCGTCCATAGGTATTATAATATTAAAGGTTTTCCTTGGCTTGAAAATTATTTTCACAAAAATCACCAACATTTTTAAGAAGATTCGTCATCTCAAATTCTATGCACACGCAGATATGAGCATTTCTACCAGATTTACTAAGAAAGTGGTGCACCCTGCGCTTCATTGATATCTGGATGTCTTTTCTTCGGGTCGTCGATTATTGCGGACCAAGGCCGACGTTCTGTTTTCTCAAAGTATCTGCTGTATTTTCATCTTAAGTTCACCATTAGAACAATTCGTTTGTTTGTAAATGACCAGTAATAAAGGCCAATATTACATTTGCAACCTCTGAATCAGATAGCGCATCGCAAGCGCAATTATGTACGTGACGCTTCACTTGCTTGCGATTGCGATTACGCTGCGATGGCGTGGAGCGTTAGATCGCATCAGTGTGCGCGAGCCTTAAGTGTTGGTTGGGACTTGGGAGACTCTCCAATTATTCTGATATGGCTTGTTAGCGACAATGGTAGGAAAATCTTTATGTGCGAGCGAGATCGTACTCGCTAGATTGCCAGAATTGTAACTGTACATTTTTAAGCGGTGCCTATCAAGATTGCGGGTCGATGATTTTTTATGGGAGTCGAAGCTTTTCCATAATTAAAAACGTGAACAGTTATTGGAGCTACGGTGAAACGAGAACTTCGAAAGAAAATAGCAGTTTTTCTATTTGGCACTCTTGAGTCTAGTCTCTATTCTTAACAGTCGTGACGACATACCCAGAAACCAATGGGGTCCCACACTCATGCATATGCACCCAAGATATGCACTGATATAAAGGTTGCCTGGCAGAAATAAATAAGGCAGCAATAAAAACGCCTATATGACGCTGTTTTGTTCCTTACTTTTCTGTTTTAGGTATGTATTTGTGTTTCTTTGTGCAATAAAATATTTTGTATTGTATTCCCTAACAGCAAAGCTATGCAGCATTATATGCAGCATTTTTTTTACATTTTTGTTATGACGTATGTTTTCATAGCTATAAATTCTCTGTGGTCTCACAGTCAGTCTTGGTACTACGAAAAGTAGGTATCTCAGTTCAAATGTTGAATGTTGGATTCCATTGGGACGGAAAACAATGTTGACATAATCACAAATGGGTTCCCCAAATCCCCAGATTAGACTAGAGTATATTTCCGTGCATCGGAGAGCACCTTCAGCCTGTATCTCTTGACACGCAAACCGTTCTGAAGATGTTCTGTGTTTTCAAAAACTGACAGTAAGGTTTTGTGGGTTTGTTCGTGCACCCGACACCCAACCCAGTTCTTTACTAAATTATACAAGCTTTCCACCCGCAGTTTTACCCGCGTCAAATGAGTTTTCCCGTAGAATTTTTCCTGTTGAAAAGTAGTCTATGTTCTACAAAAAAAAAAATACTTTTTGATGTTTGTGTATTTCAAAGATTCATAAACTGCCTCCTTGGTCCAGCGGTCTGAGCCATGGGCTCACAACGCGGAGGTCCCGGGTTCGATTCCCGGCGGGGGACAATGACTTTGTGTTGTTGTTTCTAGTTTGGTTAGGGCATTGCAGGCTGATCACCTGATTGTCCGAAAAGTAAGATGATCCATGGTGTCGGATGGGCATGTAGGAAAATAGTCGGTCCTGCGCCTGATTTCTCTCTGGTCGTGTCAGTCAATCTGTCCCATCAGAATAAGAGATTGAAGGAATAGAGAGTGCACCTGTGTGTAGCGCGAACATTTGGGCACTAAAATCTAGTCCTGCGCAGTTGGCCCATCTCTGGGAGATTGGCCGCCATCACCGAAAATCGGTGGGAGGTCTATTATTATTATTATTATTTCAAAGATTTGGTAAAGGAAACAACTGTATTTTGTCAATAGATTTATCTATATATTTTATTTTAATGCATAGTTTCTCAATTACAGCTCTTGATGTTAACAAAAGCATAATATTTTTGTAAAAAATGGCAAATAAAAAAAAACATTCTTATTGCAATTCAAATCACTGGTGTTTCGATATTACAACATAAACATATTTTAAGTTATTGTGTAAAAGCTTTTGAGAAATCTAGAAATTCTATCTAAAGAAAAAATGTGATAGGTATCTCTATTACACCTATATGCTTAATGTTTTTCATTTATTAAATGTTTCCTTTAATTCATACATAGACTTCCATGCTGGACTGGGAGTGATAGAAAAACATAGAATGTGCCAGCTGCATCTCTTCCCGTGCATGCTGTAAAAATCAGCTAAGGGAATCGAGGGTTTCTGTGTATTGCAATTTAGGCGATGGGCTGACAACCTGTCACTATAGCAATAGACATAATCATGTATAATAACCCTCAGAACTTGTCAGACGTGGCGAAATTACCTTTATTTAGGTCGCTTTTGCTCTGCCTACCCCAATAGGGATAAAGGCGTGATTTTATGTATGTATGTATTCCTTTCATACATAATTATTTGCGTTGAATTTATTCCAGTAATCTAAAACTTTTACACTTGATAACCCTTGCAGAAATAAAAAAAGATTTTTAAACATTAAATCTATTATCGAATTAAAATTGCTTAGATTTAATGAATTCCATGGAAAATTATATTCATTTATAGTTATATATTTTGTATTTTTAACTACAATATTTATCAACTATATATTACAAATTTTAACTTACAAATTATTTTTATCAATTGTTTTTTGCGAGCGGTGATTTCTGTTTTAATTTATAGACAATTTTAGCTACAGGAAATTATAAAAAAAGGTAAGTAGTCAGTATATTGTGTGATTCAGGCCGCCACATTCTTAACTAATTTTAAGATAGTGCTGTCACTTTCTTTACTTTGACATAAGCACAGGATAGCAAATAAACACATGTGTTTGACGTTCCTAATTTGATATAAGCTGCTTTAAAATAAGAACCGAGCATAGAGCATGTTCCTTATTTAACGGTAAATAAGCAATCTAATGTCAAATTTAAGCAATTTAATGTCAAAGTCATGTGTTTATTTGCTATCCTGCTTTTATGCCAAATATAAGAAAGTGACAGCGCTAGTAAAAAGACGGCGTGAATCGAGGCCGTCACATGCTGTATTTTGAGTTAATATTGGATTGTTATTGCCTAATTTTGAACCACATGATAAAAATAAATAAATAAATTTGTGTCAGGTACCAGAAAGATAATTTTAAATTAAATAGTTTTCAGAAACAGAAATTAGCGTTCGCTCTCTCACAGCACAATTGACAAAACATATTCAAAATATGTCTATTAGTAAACACGTAAAATATACCTTACAAATTGTATTTACAAAATAATAAAGCATTATTATTAATAATATTTATTACTTCAAGTGGGAAATAATTTTTTTATTACGATCGACGGAAGAACCGTTGACAGACATGAAGTATGATTTTACAAAATAATTTTGCAAGACACCAATTTTATGTTAATAACTTCAGATAGTCTAAGGATTGCATAAACAGATTTTTTATTTTAGTTTTTGATAAATTCGAAAATGCTTAAACTTTAATTTTTACTTAATGTTGTACGTTGTGTTTTTTTCAAGGAATAAACTTATTTTTGTAATAACTTAAAGTAAAAAGGTTTGAAATCATCCATAATCCATGTCATTATCAACATTTCGTCGACGTTTGACCGACAAGTTAATCTTATTTCTATTGCAGTGGGGACTCTATGTGATGTGTTACCTTTACTAATGTGTAATGTAATTGATACTACGTGTAGCGATCGATGTCAGATGTCACGCGAGACTGAAAGCTGACACTTGGCACTGACAGCTGGGTTTGACACTTCCTTTAGACGCTGAAGGCCTTGAGCGATTTCAGTGTCATTTGAAAGCTCCGCGTCATGCCCCACAACTTTTGATATCTCAATAATAATCATGATGATTGATGACAGATAAAATGATGTAAGTTGATTTTACAAGCAATTTCATGGCCAAGAATGCCGCAGAACAAGTGTTTAGATTCGAACAACAACATGACGAACGAAAAGTCACCGTGTGACACCCTCGGTCGTCGGACTCGTGTCTAATCGTCTAACAAGCTTAACTATTTACATCAGTATACGAATATCGACCCGAATAGAACTCGACAGAAACAAAATAGGAACGATACAAAACGACGCGCCGCTGCCTCCCAAGAGTGACTTCCGGGAAACAGCAGGGCTTATATAAATACACGCTATGTACACTAGCAGGACGACGATCAGTCCTGGGTCTCCACGTCCAGCCCGTTCACCATGCGCTCGATACTCTTGAGGTCGGAGGCGGGAGGGGTGCCCGTGCTGGTGGAGACCGGTGCATCTGGCGGAGGATCAGCTGACGCTGCCCTCGCAGGCGGTGACCCCGCCCTGCCTCGCGCTGGCGACGAACTCAAACTCCTCGCCCTCGGCGCTACTTGCTCAAATGCCGACCCTAGTCCTGGCAACGCGTAAGGCGCAAACCTGTGCGTCTTCAGCGACGGCGCCGGGGCAGGCGCAGGGGGCGCCGGTGGTGGCGGATGGTGCATAGAATACTGCTGCAGTAACGGGTGTAGGTTAAACAGCAGTCCCGGCGGCATTTGATGAGGCGGGAAGAATGGCGGTGGATACAACGATGGCGGGTAGAGGTACGGCAGTAGTGGCGGCTGCACGGGAGGTCCCAGGGAGACGTCTGGCGCGGGGGAAGGTCTCGAAGGGCCGGGTGGAGGAGAGTCTCTGGCTCTGGGTCCACCAGAACACGAGGAGTCTGAGCCCGCCTCGATGGTTTCTTCATTACCAGAGTCCGCTCCTCCTCCGCCCCCGCCGCTGACGCTTCCTCCGCTCGAGCTGAACCACGCTGCAAAAAAAATACATTTGCTTAGAGTGCTGGTCTGCAAATCGCCTTAAACAATTTATTTATTAATATTTTTTTACAGGTCTATAATTTTCTTTCTTTATTGTGTAATTTGCATTTGGAACAAATCGTTGTTTTTTTTTATTTTGTTGTGGTATTTGGTTGTGCTAGATGAAACGGTTTTCCGGTTCCAAAAACCTCTGATTAATAAGGTGTTCCTTTTATATCGATAGGGAATCAACTTCTGAATCTATGCTAGATACTCACGTGTAGAAGTATGCGTCGCGGAGTGATGTGACGGCGGCGGGCTGGATGGTCCACCGACGTCCAGAGGACGCTCATCGTCTTCGTCCCTCGTGTCAGTTCGCGCCGTCAGCAGCGCCTGCCTGCGGTACACGGACAGACTGCTCGTGTTATCATTGTGGCAAGACAAATATGATTTAGAAGATGGGTTTTGGTAACTATAACGCTATTGGATTTTTTTGGCATTCAAGTCACTATACTGCGGTCATCACAGCAAAGTATCTGACTGTTGTTAAAAATCTATTTCTTGTAAAATACTTTATGAACTACAGATATCTTCTTATATGACAACCGTACTATAAGCGCATAGGACAATAAATGTAAAATGTTTAAAATAATAACAAAAGTAAAACGAGAATAATGATCGTCAACAAATATCAAGCAAGGATATCAAGTCAAGTCAAGAGTAAGTCATCGTTATTTATAAAGACAATAATCACTACCACTGAGACATAGTTTGCAAACTCCAAAAATATTCGAACCGCACGTGATAGACGGCATCGAACAAAATTACGAGTAGTCTAGTCTACGAAAATGACAAAGAAAACGCAAAATTTAGTTTGCACTTTTTGTCGCCCGCCCCTAGTGTGAACGGTTTGACATTTGAAGGTAAAACGCACAGTAATGGGCCACCGCGGGCCGACGCAAAGGTTAATCATCTCCTAATGATAGTGCCGAAATTTGACCCGCTCACCCGACGGCTCCCCACGCGACGCCCTTTGCCTTTTTATGCGGGCACGAAATTGCAGGTTAGTTTCTTTGGGGTTATAAAAAAGTTTGTCTTCCAAATTCGAAATTGAGGGGTTGATAGAATTCGGTTAAACGCGTACCGTAATTTAGCTCAATTGTTTTATTTTACAGCTACTGGTTGAAGTTGAGATAATTCGTGTTATCTAGGTTAAGCACGTTTTTTATTTATCGTTAAAGAAGTGAATAAATACAGCAATTTTAATCGCACAAACCTTGGAAAAATGCCACAAAAATTGCCCTAATTATGTCCAAAATAAAACCCTAAAATTACTCTTTCTGTTATTCGGAACAATAAAAATATGCAAAACAACCGGCGTATGCGTAAAACGGAAAACAATTCGGAATAAAAAAGAATAAAATACAAAAAAGGTTGGGTTTAAAGAGCGTCACCCCGAACGGAACGGACCGCAATTATTTGCCTTCTGTCGCGCGGAGAGTAAACAACTCTTTAACTGCCACATTGTTTCCAAAATTAACATCACTTTGGCAAGCCTACACATACAATAATAGGCATAATAAAAAAATTGCTTATTTTTTACAGACTGTATAAAGGTTTTTTTTTTTAAGAATTTAAGCTAACTTCCTACCAAAAACGAAGCTCTTTACTCAATGTGCTAAAATTGGACCTCTTTACTCAAATTTCTATTTTATGTCGCAGGCTTTGAATTAATTTTTAAAATTTTTGATGTAATAATAGGTATTGTTTATTTTTATTGCATACAAAAATAATGATCGATTTTTGTTTTGTAGGCTAGGCTAGCCACGATGATGCAATGCCGCCCCTAACGCATCTTCATCCCGATCCCTGTCCTGATTAGGGTTCCGCACTAAATTCATTTTATTAACTCGTCTCATAGCTGTCTGATAGAATTTAATTTGTGGCACCCCTTACAATTTAGGGGTGACAAATAAACCAAGCTGTTTAAAGACAAAGACAATATGCGTACAATTTTATAAAAACTCTTTATGTTTTTATGGTTTTCTTAGTTATTTTTTACTCTATTATTGTACTTGTAGTAAACTTACTAATTATTGTCGTATTATCCCTCTATTCCCAGTAGTTCAATGGTACAGTTCAATGATTAAACTACTGGGAACTTTTCGTGCCATTAGTTCAAAGTTTTTTTTTTATTGCACTGCTCTGGTACAAAAAAGTCTCTGTAGTTATTAACTAAATTATAAATTCTAGTGACAAATTATTAAATTAGTAATAGACTCGCGTGTTACAATTCTATTTCCTTGAGAATGTATCACTGAAGTCTATAATTTAATGAATTCCAAGTCGTTTCGAAACATTACTTCACCTGTTTTATTATTCTATTGTTCTAGGCCGTAAAAGTGAAATAAATAGTTTATTGAATAAATTTATAATGGAATAATAATTATAACTTTAGAACAGAAATAATTGCTTAGACGGTGCTTCTTCGTTTTATTATTGCCTGAATTGATAAAAGGTTTGCATTATAGTTTGTTATGAAAATAATAAAAAAATATGGACTAATACAAAAAATATTATACCATTATAAGACCAGAAGGTGAGTTCGATTATTGTTCTTAAAAAAAAAACATAATTTTGTATTATTTGATTTTAGTAAAGTTTTCTATAATTTCGATTTTATGTATAGTGATAATGACGAATTTTATCATTAGACTTTTTTTAAATCAATTAAAAAAATCTATCAATCACCAACCCTATCACTAAACTGTACGCATTAGGGTGTCCACGTTACAATGTAAACTCAGACCCGGGCTGCCTTGTAATTTTACCCAATTTTTGCCCTAACCCTCACCAGACAAGGGTTAAGTCTTTCACCCCGACAGTTTTAGTAAGACCCTAGTTTAAAAGTGTCCCAAATGTTGTTCTTTGTAGTTTTCGGGTTCTTCTAAAGCGGTTTTATTTGAGTTTAAACGATTGGGTTCGGCCGGGACGTACCGTGGTGATGTACATTAATCAGGATTTGAAAGATTGTTTGACTGAAGTTTTAACAACTACGACATAAATGTATGAATGTCGACTTCATATAATCACGCCTTTATCCCTAATGGGGTAGTCAGAGCGTAAATGTCCTAAACAAAGGTCGTTCCGCCACGTCTGACAAGTTTTGAGGGTTATTCCAGATAGATCTGTATTCAGCCCATAGCCTAAATTACAATACTGAAACCCTCGAATCCCTTAGCTGATTTTTACAGCATGCCCGGGAGGAGATGCAGCTGGCACATTCTATGTTTTTCTATCAACCCCAGTCCAGCATGGAAGTACAATTTAAATCTAGGGCAAAATTGAATTTGTAAAACTGCCATTTCAAGTACTTAGCAGGTAGATAATCCGCTTGTTTCCTTCTTGTCAAATCAGCAACTTTTTATGAAATGTCAAAAACGCTTATTTGTATGAAAATGGCGAGGTATGACGTCACTCCTCGTTGACTCCTCTTGGACTCGTCGTAAATACTTGACTACTCAAATCAACAACTTCTATATTTTTAACTCGATTATTAAATCTAAATGAGCATTTTTTTTAAAATGATGAATGAAACCCACAATATTTTAGCCATCAGTTTTAAGTATAAACGTTTTGAATTTTTTTTAGCCACCCAGGAACAAGCCTATTAAGCAAACTACCTAGGATGAACTTAACCCTTGTAAAGGTGCCACAGAAAGTCTGTCAAGATCACACCGATTTCCTTACACGCACCGCAAAAGGCGATTAATCACTATTAATTGGACTAACAAGTATTGACAATTAAACGAATCCAACCCACATACCTACAAGTTATTTACTAAGTCGTTACCGGCACCTTTAAGATCGTGTCCACTTGATAGGAAATTTAAGAATGATATGCGATAATTCGCTGCTTCTCATTTAGTTTATACTTTTGTTTAAATTACGTTATAGTCTAACCCCGAAGCTCAGGCGTTCCTAGGTTTGCCTAGTTAAATATCTTAGGCTCGTATTTATAAAGCGATCTCAAGACTGAGAGCAATATTAAGTATGGATTTGACAGGCCGTTTTGTACTGAAATGACATTTCTGATACGAACTCAAACTAGCTGTCACTCTTGAGAGCTGATTATAAATACGGGCCTTAGTCTTAGATCGTGCTATATTGAACTGTTTGAAAGAGGCTGTCTTGCAATATTTAAACATTACCAGCTTTCCGCCCGCGATTTTCCTGAGTTTAATGAGTTTTTTCTAATGGAAATGAAAGTTATTCGTGATAAAAATGGCATAATGTTCTATTCTAGACCTAACCTTTATGTGTGCCAAGTTTTCAGTGGTTGAAGCGAGATTGAGTAACATACATCCAAACTTTCGCTTTTATAATATTAGTAGAAGTAGTAGAAAAAAATCGCGTAACTAGTGTGCATTCCTAAGATACTTAGTCAATTAGCACTCTAACACCTACGTGATAGCCCCCGTAAATAGCAAATCTACAAAAACTAGGTTATCAGAGTGGACAAGCACCTTTATACCACTAATTATTAAAGCACTAATTGCCGACCACGGTCGGTCATACTGAATACTGGCGAAGGTTGTATTGATTCCGACCAATAGACCAATAGAGACAGTCTGAATGAGTCTTTGATCTTCGCGATGTGTGATCTTCAGTTGATGATTAATTTATTAATAAGTAGTTGATGTGAGAATGACGCTATTGGCTGATGTCATTTATAAATTGGTGACGTTAATGTAGATCCTACACAAGAAACAGATTCTTACATATGGCCTTTCGATACGATATGAGACGTATACTGAGATATTTGATATTGAGATTATTGAGAGAACATTAAAAGGACAATGGGCAAAAGTGGTCCAAGATGCTGCACTGAAGATAAGACTTGTAGGATATGAAAGTAGATACTTGGCATATGATTTGGGACAAGTATTATAAAAATCCGTTCCGTTTTTTTATGGTCACTTTAACATGGTCATTTTAATATTGTCCCGAATCATATGCCAAGTATTTTCTTTCATTTCCTACAAGTCTTATCAGTGTAGCGTCTTGGACCAAGTTCCGTAAATTTTTGCCCATTGTCCTTTATTATGTGTGGCTCTATCTAAAGTTTGCTTCAAACCAAAAGATCTATTATTAGGATATTAATAGCTTTGTTTTTTTTTTATTTATAAGAAATGGGTTTGCTCTTGACTCTAACTTTGAAGAGTTGGGAAAAACCGGAGGTTGAGAAACTTAAGCCAAGCAATAATAAAAACAATTCGAATGCCTTTTCTGATTTGTATAAAGGTACTGGCCACTAAGCGAGCCAGAAGCGAGTTAGAAGAAGAAAGGCGCCGCTAAGCTAACAATAGAAAATGATGAGCTATGCGCGACGTGTGTCGTTTTCCCGCTACGACAGGGTGCATCACTCTGGCACGACCACTGTGACATTAGTTTATAAGTAATCGGGATATTTTAGTTAAGAGAGACTGAGGCTTCAGTTCTGCTATAATAAAAACAAAAAGATTGAATGCTTATTTGATTCTTACTCGGGTACTGGCCACTAAGCGAGCCAGAAGCGAGTTAGAAGAAGAAAGGCGCCGCTAAGCTAACAATAGAAAATGATGAGCTATGCGCGACGTGTGTCGTTTTCCCGCTACGACAGGGTGCATCACTCTGGCACGACCACTGTGACATTAGTTTATAAGTAATCGGGATATTTTAGTTAAGAGAGACTGAGGCTTCAGTTCTGCTATAATAAAAACAAAAAGATTGAATGCTTATTTGATTCTTACTCGGGTACTGGCCACTAAGCGAGCCAGAAGCGAGTTAGAAGAAGAAAGGCGCCGCTAAGCTAACAATAGAAAATGATGAGCTATGCGCGACGTGTGTCGTTTTCCCGCTACGACAGGGTGCATCACTCTGGCACGACCACTGTGACATTAGTTTATAAGTAATCGGGATATTTTAGTTAAGAGAGACTGAGGCTTCAGTTCTGCTATAATAAAAACAAAAAGATTGAATGCTTATTTGATTCTTACTCGGGTACTGGCCACTAAGCGAGCCAGAAGCGAGTTAGAAGAAGAAAGGCGCCGCTAAGCTAACAATAGAAAATGATGAGCTATGCGCGACGTGTGTCGTTTTCCCGCTACGACAGGGTGCATCACTCTGGCACGACCACTGTGACATTAGTTTATAAGTAATCGGGATATTTTAGTTAAGAGAGACTGAGGCTTCAGTTCTGCTATAATAAAAACAAAAAGATTGAATGCTTATTTGATTCTTACTCGGGTACTGGCCACTAAGCGAGCCAGAAGCGAGTTAGAAGAAGAAAGGCGCCGCTAAGCTAACAATAGAAAATGATGAGCTATGCGCGACGTGTGTCGTTTTCCCGCTACGACAGGGTGCATCACTCTGGCACGACCACCTCGGTAGTACACAACGACAAAAGCAAGCTATCAATTTGGTTTGTTTTTGTTTGAAAAATGAAATTTGTAATTTTTATGTGCAAATAAAGTTAGAATAAAAAAATCTTTGAAATTACTTTACGATGCTGCCTAAAAAATAAATTTAATTAAAAAACAATCGGTGTGCGAGAGCATGTGCATCATCGACGTCGACTCTGTCACTGTCATCCATGACCTTGTATCTGGAGCAAACCCAGCAAATCCATTTAGAAAAAAAAAAAATTGGAACACGATATTGCAAGACTCAAGAGATTCAGATTAAAGACACCTTAAACAAGTCTAGGCCGACCGAGATGACGCAGTTTTCCCGCGTTAACCTCCAACGCACGTCGCATATTTCCGCCGCCATTTTGTGAAGATCCGCCGCCGGCCGGAAGCTGGGTTCCGATGCGGAATGTCGTGTAAGCGAAATTCGGACCTTCCGCTTTTGAAATCATACGCTTTTCGGCCAGTTTACATGTTAATCGAGAGGAAAGGACGGTGTATAATTTTTGAGATTTACCGAAATAAATAATGGCTACAAAATGCGAAGGTCTGAAAAATTTAATATTAGCTGTTTCATCTCTTGACTAAAAAAAGTATTAATTGTGATGAATAAAAATAAGGAGGAAATCTGATTATAAAAGATGAGATGTGTCGCCTCAAGTACAACGAACGGTAATCCGCACTCATTAGAAAACAGGAAGGCACTAAAGAGGAGACAGATTGAATAAACATCACAACTGATCAATACAGGGAAGCACGCCGCCTTCTAATTGAGTCTCGTTCGACTTTCAAATAAGTTAGAACCGCAACCTATCCCCGCGAAAGCAAATTATGCGGTGAAAAAAAAAAACTCGGGCTGATTTTATCGCGGAAATCCAATTTTCTCCCTCGCACGCTAAAGACGTTGGAAAAAAGCGCCAACTCGAATGACTGGAGCCATTTCGAGCCGTTACCCGCCATGTTTAAACCCGGAACACGAATAAGGAGGCGCTGGATTGGTTTAATTTGAATTTCGAAGGCGCCGAGTGTTGTCGGGCGTCCTCGGGAGTTATTCCGGAGTTACTCGTGCCCTAATTAATTTGGAGATCCACAGATAGGAGGCTAATTTGGTTAGCTGTTAAGTTTAGTTAAATAGTTGCCGGTTTTCACCGCAATTAATCTTTCGGTCGCCTTTTTATTATGAATGCCACCTACCACGCGGTCGTAATGGAGTTTACAATGTAAGTTTAATGTCTCTGATAAGATTATCGGATGTAACTTTGAAGGGTACAAAAGCTTCGTAAAAGCGCGCTGGCGATAGCGCCATCTTTGATTTACAAAGTAACGTTGATTTTGAATTCTAATTAGTAGTTTATTATTGCAAAATATAGGATGCCAAGTTAAAAAACAGAAGTGACTTTCTCAAACAAAACTATCGACTACATCAATCTGATAATTTGTATAGGGGGAAGCTTAAGCTATTTGTTTTTTGTTTCCATGTGTTTCCCAGAAAAAAAAATTTGTAAAAGTTGTACAGTTCCACTGAACGAGCATCAGTAACTATTTTTCAGTTTTCGGTTTTCGCTTATGATTTCGACACATTTGATCAAATAAAAAATGAACGTCAGAAATAAAATTCTGCTGTATTTAACGATTGTAATTAAATTCAAGGTAAAAAGTAATTGGTCTCAATCAAAATACTTAGTTTGTAATTTGAGTCAAAGGTAGAAACGTATACTCTGGCCCAGGTAGCAACTTTTACTTTGATAAAGTAATTATGTTTATCAAATAGAATTAGTTCGGCAGTTCAAGGGTTTTACTTTCTACTGGTTACAACGATTTTCTACTCTATTAGGGCTCGTATTTATAAAGCAATTTCAAGATTGAAAGCAATATTAAGTATGGATTAGCATAATTTTGGCCCTTGTGCTCCTCAAAATTACATCGCATCTTTTTCAACTTTCATGTTAATATAGAAGAGCCAAGATAGATCACATTTAGTAATTTTCTTTGACGCTGAATTTACTATGTTGTCAGCGGCTCGAGTCATTTTGTATGAGAGGGTCAAATTCTATTTTTCATATTTTGTTCTACGCTACTTAGGGAAAGTTAATCAGTTTCATAGGTAGGTTTACACCCTGAAATTTGGTTACCTATTTTTTTATTCCCAGTATATTTTACTATAGGTTGAGAGCGTTTGCGCACTGCTCCGAATCCGATTCGTATTCGAGAAAAATTATATGGATTGGCACGACAATGTATGATACAGCTCCTATACAATTTTTCACGGATACGAATCAGATTCGGAGCAGTGTGCAAACGCTATGAGGCTGTCAAATACCTAAGCATGAGACCGAAATCTTAAAAACCAAAACTATTTATAATCAATGTCCTACAGTTTAAGTAGTTAAATTGAACTTTCGAATATGTTATGTTTATATTCTATGCTACACTTTTATGCTATTCTTACTTTACCTATCACGGTGCGAACGGCACTAATACTAATATTATGTATGTAATATTTTTTAAGTTTTGTCTCATGTAAGTGACATTTTGTCTTTTATGAGAATAAATAAATCTTTAAACTCATCTTGACTCTACCACACTCTACTATAAATCTGGCATATATGGTTATAGCGCCATCTATCGTCTAGGGTTAGGTACTTACTTCTTCTCCCGTTTTCCGGCACCGGTGTCCCGGAAGCCTTTCGCGAACGGGTTGTTGTCTATCTTCAGCTGGGTTATCTGCAAGAAACAGTAGATTTTTAGACATTGGCCCATAACTTATCATGTACTTATGTTTTACACGTATGGTTTAGTTTAAGATACGGTCAGTTTAGTTCTGATGGGCTTTTCGCTACCTTGAACATTTTATTTAGACTTAGACTTAATTAGATTCTAAGACCCTTAGGTGCATCATATCCCTGCTGGTGTTGTGACCAGAGGACACCGAAGTCCAATCGGACTTTTATATTATTATAATGTAGATCGCCTGAAAAACTTCGATACCGCGTTTTAGGCCTTGTAATTTGTATCGCTTGTTGTGGCGCCATCTATGTTTTATATAACAAATCAGCTGCTCACCTTCTCATTCTGGTACGCAGTGACAGCGATGAACTCCGTCTCCTTGAAGACATACGTCCTGAAGGTGGAGTAGGGCAGCTTCAGGATGTCGTTGGCTCGCACCAGGTGGAACCTCGGCTGGTACTTGTGCATGGAGTTCAGGATCGTCTGCGTAACACACTTAACACCGCTTAGGAACTTGATCTGTTAGCTAGTTACTAGATTCGGGGTATACGGGGTGTCCAGTAGGCAAGCCATGGATAATACTGATAGGGAGAAATCTTTGTATCAAACTGAACAATATTTCTTAGTAAGATTTTCTCGAAATACGAAAAATTATTACCATATTTGTACAATGCCACTTTTTTGGTTTTAGATCAGCCATTATTTCTATATTATAATTTAAGTAACTGTACACGCGTGACGTCACAACGTAACATAAGATTTGATTTCTTGTGTAGAATATTTTCCTATGCATAAACCACTTTTTTACAGAAGATACCTAATTACGAATTTCAAAATGAAAGAGTAAGATTTTGAAAGAAGATACCGTGTATCTTTTAAGATACAATACAATACAAACATTCTTTATTGCACTAAAAAAACTACAGATAAAAAAAAACAGATCAGTTAAATTATTAATTAAATTAAATTAATTAATTAATTCCCTGATTTGTGCAGTTCTGTTTCTGGTTAAGTGGCACCTAGTATGATCGCGGGCAGGTTTCCAGTAGCACTTAGGAACGTATTTATAATCAGCCCTCAAGAGTGACAGCGAGTTTGAGTTCATATCAGAAATATCATTTCAGTACAAAACGGCCTGTCAAATTCAATCTTGAGATCGCTTTATAAATATGAGCCTTAATGATTAGTAATATGAAGGTATTGAAGAAAGTCACAGTCTTTTTTATCGTAGAGCTTTTATAAATTCTTGCTAACTAGCTTTAGGTATCCGGGGTGTTGTAGTGGTCTGAGCCATGGGCTTACAGCCCGGAGGTCCCAGGCTTGATTCCCGGCGGGGGACGATGACTGTGTTGTTGTTTTTAATTTGGTTAGGACATTGCAAGCTCATCACCTGATTGTCCGGAAAGTAAGATGATCCATGCTGTCGGTTGGGCATGTAAATAGTCGGTCCTGCGCCTGATTTCTCTCTGGTCGTGTCAGTCAATCCCCATAAGAATAAGAGATAGAAGGAATAGAGAGTTCACTAATGTGTTGCGCAAACTAATGGGCACTAAAAACTAGTCCCGCGCAGTTCCGCCATCACCAAAAATCGGTTGGGATGACTACTATTATTATAGTCATAGATTAATTGTGCTACGAATTTGCTACGCTTGCTACGCCGTAGCAACATAATAATTTAAAATCGGGTTCTTTGGAACGACAGCTGTCAAATCAATATTATCATCAAATATCATACAGATTGTACAAAGATATAAGATCTCATAAGTACATTTTTTTTTTTTTTTTTAGTTTATTTTCCAAAACATACATTTTACATTAAGTTTTACTTAACCTACTCACAAAAACCTGACTAAGGTTTATCCGTGGGAGGTAAGTCGCCGCAAAAATAAACATATTTTTATAAATTGACAGAAAAATAGGTAACAGTTAAATTATACATTTAAGAAAAAGTTTTTCAACATAATCCTGCATTTTTTAGCGTTTTTGGTGTCTATCAGTTTGTCCCTGAGCTCTTGAGGTAGGGTGTTTAATACATTCGGCAGCACATACTGCATAACACGTTGACCGTATACGTTGTTATATTTTGGCAGATTATAATCCTTAAGATAGTTTAGTTTTCTTAGATTGTTCAATCTTGTACGTTTATGCAGTGTGTGTAGTCGATTGTGACCCTCGCACACAATAAGTAGTTTTATCTTATCATAAATTGATAGAACCTTACAGTATCCAAAAAGTTTGTTAAAGTTTTCCTTATATCGCTCTTTAATCTTCTTAGGTACAATTGTTTTTAGTATTGAAATTTGAAGTTTGTATACATTTTCCAGATAGGTTTTATAAGTTCTTCCATAAGCACATAGACTGTAACCAATAACAGAGTCCACCAATGCTAGATATAACATTCTTAAGGAATGATAGTTCATTTTATATTTTAGTATTGAAAATTTAGCTAGCAAAGATCTCAGTTTGTTGCAAACATGTTCTATGTGAAACTTCCAGTTAAATCGGTTGTCTATGATTAATCCAAGATATGTGTGTTTAGTTACAAGTTCCAGTTTGTCACAATTGCATAACGTTTGTTTGGCATGTAAACAGTTGTGGTGATGAGCCGTGATTGAGGGTATGAATGCTCTTTTTTTGTAAGGTGAGAGAATGTGCATAAGTTTGGTTTTATTTGCGTTAATTATTAATCCTACATCATGAGACCACTGTAACATTAAGTTAAAGTTTTTCTGCATCATTTCCGTGGCAACTGCGAGGTCTTTATGAGCAGTTACCAAGCACGTGTCGTCTGCGAATTGGTAAAAAGATCCATCTGGGAACAGGTTACTCATTTCGTTAACATAAAGCAAGTACTCAATCGGTGCAAGGATCGAGCCCTGCGCTGTACCTTCCTCAGTTAGCATGCGCTCGCTGAGGTTACCGCCGATGTTTACTACAGTATATCGGTTTGAGTGATAACTTTTGAGCAATTGAAGTAGAGGTCCCTGTATCCCGTTATGTTCCAGCTTACGAAAAAGAGTATTTAACCGTAAAACATCGAAAGCTTTGCTGAAATCAATATATATAACCAGAACATGCATACCCTCATTCAAATACCCATTGATTTTATCGGTAAATAATGATAACAATTGCGAAGTGTTTCTACCTTTCTGAAATCCGAATTGGTTGATACTAATAATTTTATTATAATGAAGGAAGTTATTAATTTGATGCCCTAGAAAAGTCTCAAAAATCTTATTTATACATGATAATATAGTAATAGGCCTGTAATTATTTGTATCGTTACGTGTGCCCTTTTTATATATTGGTCTTATAACACCTAATTTTAACTTGTCTGGGTATGTGCATGTGGAGATACATTTATTTATTAGATGTGTCATGACTGGGCATATATTATTGCTTATATGTTGTAAATCTGCGGCTCTTATTTTATCAAGACCTGGGCTTTTTTTAACATTGATATTCTTAATAATAGAATGTATCTTACTGTAATTAGCCTTCCGCAACCTCATAGAAACAAGTGGCTTCATACAATAGTCGGTTTCGTTAAGAAATTGTAAGTTACAGTTATTTATAATATTTTTTGTGTTAGTTTTAAACTCCTTCGCAAAAAGGTTCGCCAAAAAGTTTGCAGTTTTTTTAAAGAACTTTATTATGGCATTGTCGATAGATTCTATCACTTTGCCTGTAATTCTGTTAATTATGCCCCAAACTTTCTTTGGGTTACGGAAGTTACATTTTATTTCTTTTCTAATATGACCGTTACGAACTTTATTTATGTGTTTATTAAGTTTATTTCTATAGTTGTTATATATAAGCCAATTTTCCTTATTATTTTCATCTTGTTTCCATATTTTATACAATTCTTCTTTTTTATTACTCATGTATTCTATTCGATCACTCTTCCACCCGCACAACGACCTTTTATTTAACTTTATTTTTACAGTATATTGATGCTTTTCATAGGTTTTTTGAAATGCAATTAAGATGAAATCAAGTATTTCGTTTGGATTTGTAATTTCAGCGCAGGGCTCCAATCGATTTCTGAGAGTTCCTGGCGCGCTTTCATATCGTCTATTCTAGTAACGTAGGTAAATCGCCCCGCATCGAGCGCCGCCGCCGGCTTGTTTACGTACAATGCAGCCCCGATTATGTAATGATCGGCTATTGCATGGTTTACAACAGCTGTGCGTACGATTCGGTTCGTATTTGTTGTGCGCGTGAAAATGTGGTCGATACACGACTTTGTTATTATATTTCCTTTCTTTTTAACACGAGTAAATTGGCTAATCCCGCACTCAAGTCCTAAAGCAGACAAAGAGTTCAAGTAGTGGGTCGCATAGGGTTTCCTTTTCTTAATGTTCAAATTACAATCTCCTATTAATACACAGTCTAATGAACGTGAAATATGAGACACAATACGCACCGTTTCGTCCGTAAATAGTGATTTGTTCGTGTCGGGGGGTCTATATATTGCACACAAACCCTATATTGTAAACCGTGGTCCGTACTTATCTCACCGGTAATGCACTCACAGTGGTATGTAGATACCGATATTCACAATATACAATCACGCCTACATAATCTTATGGGTGGGTAGACGGTCAGCGGACCCTTTTTATTCCCTAAACCTACAGACTTTTTTACACTATGCTCGCAAAGAAAAGCAGCTGATACATTCTATGTTTTTTATCACTCCCAGTCCAGCATGGAAGCATGATACTTCACCTGTGTAAATAATAATTCGATAATGTCCAAAAAACTTTAACGTACTACAATCCCACCCTCGTATTATTAGCTAAAATATTACTCAACAAGCGTTGTATGAAAATATACAACGTGTAACAGAAAGGGTATATGCATCGAGAATGTGTGAATCTACCCATGAAACTGAACAACTTTCCCTAAGGAACATAGGTCGAAATACGAAAAAAAATCGTGACTTCCATACTAAATGCATCAGCTGATAGCGTATTTAGTATGTGAAGTCAAATTTTTTTTTAGTATTTCGACCTGTGTTCCCTAGGGAAAGTTGTTCAGTTTCATGGGTAGATTCACACATTTCTCGATGCATATACCCTTTCTGTTACACGTTGTATAGGGTGTTAATACGGAAGGTGTAACTAAGATATGTTTAGTTTAGCTATGGATCCATCAGACAAATCTATGAAAAAAAAAATATGTTTTTTTTATCTCCATAGGTACAACAGTTTGTATGGAGACCGCAGTGCCTGATCCTATGGTCATCTTGTTTGGCTTGCAATCTTTTTAGAATTGTTTTTCGTTACATCCTGAGTGTTAAAATACCGGGTGTTAGGGACAGTTTCCCGCAAACTAATAGGAGTTGCTCAGTCAACGGGGATGATTTTTTTTTACTTTTCCATACAAAATGACCACCTCGATCAGGCAATTTGTATAAAAAAGGAAGTTTTTTTTCATTTTCTGAAGAATTTCCTGTTGACAGGTTCATAGTTTCGTTGACCAAGCAACCCCTAACAGTTTGCGATAAACTGTCTCTTACACCCGGTATAAAACACCCTGTATCTGTATATTATGAGTTCGGCTCCTGTCACCATTATGACATGGTGTGTGACCCCATGAGGTTTAACAAATTATAGGATATTATAGTTTATTACAGTTTCAATTCTCGTTTTTTTTGTCTTTTTTTTTTGTTAAATCCGTTTTGTTCCACGATTTAGTAAAGCTTGAGGAAGGCAGAGCGTCAACGACCCCAAATAATGGTCGTCCGCCACGTCTGACTAGTTATGAGGGTTGTTTAAGATAGATCTGTATATTGCTGTAGTGACAGGTTGTCAGCCCGTCGCCTAAATCCTCGAATCCCTTAATTGGTTTTTACAGCATGCCCGGGAGGAGATGCAGCTCGCACATTCTATGTTTTTCTATCGCTCCCAGTCCAGTATGGAAGCAATAGTTATAGAATTTAGATATAAGATTTTTACTCATCACAAATACATTTACAGTTATATAGCAATTTGATTTCCTCTATGTTATTAAACATAAACAATACCTCATAAAAGGACTACTAAACGCAGAACGGTACATCTCAACAGCAAATGCAATATACAACGTGTAACAGAAAGGGTATATGCATCGAGAAATTTGTGAATCTACCCATGAAACTGAACAACTTTCCCTAAGGAACATAGGTCGAAATACGAAAAAAAAGTTTTTACTTCCCATAACTACTAAATGCGCAATCGGCTGATGCATTTTGTATGGAAGGTCAATTTTTCTTTTTTCGTTTTTCGACCTATGTTTCTTAGGGAAAGTTGTTCAGTTTCATGGGTAGATTCACACATTTCTCGATGCATATACCCTTTCTGTTACCTACACCCTGTATAAATATAACTACCTTAAAAAACTTCTCTCTTTATAATTTGTTGTGTAGATTCAAAGATCTTTCGTATTATAAGAAAGAACCTGCATAGGCCTGTATTTCTATTATATTGAGGCTGACAGCGAGTTTGAGTTCATCGGAAATCTAATTTCTGTACCAAACGGACTATCAAATCCATACTTAATATTGCTCTCATCTCAATCTTGCTTGAGATCGCTTCCTAAATACCAGCCTTAAAGCACCATAGTCCAGAAGTAAGAAGATATCCTTACAGGTGGCTCTACTGGATTACCCACATTAATAAAAAAAACACAAAGATATTGTCATTCACTAAAAATACGTTTTCAACGCAAACTAACTGACGAACCGGCCTAACTGAGTCACAGACAGTTTTAAAGGCGATAACATTAAAATGATATAAAAAAGAAATAAAAAAAGATATCCCAGTTTTTGTTGTTCGTTTTTTCGTGTTCGTGCGCGTCGAGCTTAATTACAGAGTTTAATAAGTCCATCGAATTTCTTCATTTTATGGCTGGACAGAAATTAATATGTAAATCGTTTGCATGGTGGTCCGGCGCCGGCGCAGGCGCGGTGATCCTAGTCTTGTGATAACAGTTACTGTGTTTTTTTTTTATTAATGTGGGTAATCCAGTAGAGCCACCTGTAAGGATATCTTCTTACTTCTGGACTATGGTGCTTTAAAGGCTGGTATTTATGAAGCGATCTCAAGCAAGATTGAGATGAGAGCATATTAAGTATGGATTTGATAGTCCGTTTGGTACAGAAATTATATTTCCGATGAACTCAAACTCGCTGTCAGCCTCAATATAATAGAAATACAGGCCTATGCAGGTTCTTTCTTATAATACGAAAGATCTTTGAATCTACACAACAAATTAATAAAGAGAGAAGTTTTTAAGGTAGTTATATTTATACAGGGTGTAGGTAACAGAAAGGGTATATGCATCGAGAAATGTGTGAATCTACCCATGAAACTGAACAACTTTCCCTAAGAAACATAGGTCGAAAAACGAAAAAAGAAAAATTGACCTTCCATACAAAATGCATCAGCCGATTGCGCATTTAGTAGTTATGGGAAGTAAAAACTTGTTTTTTCGTATTTCGACCTATGTTCCTTAGGGAAAGTTGTTCAGTTTCACTGGGTAGATTCACAAATTTCTCGATGCATATACCCTTCTGTTACACGTTGTATATTGCATTTGCTGTTGAGATGTACCGTTCTGCGTTTAGTAGTCCTTTTATGAGGTATTGTTTATGTTTAATATCATAGAGGAAATCAAATTGCTATATAACTGTAAATGTATTTGTGATGAGTAAAAATCTTATATCTACATTCTATAACTATTGCTTCCATACTGGACTGGGAGCGATAGAAAAAACATAGAATGTGCGAGCTGCATCTCCTCCCGGACATGCTGTAAAACCAATTAAGGGATTCGAGGGATTTAGGCGACGGGCTGACAACCTGTCACTACAGCAATATACAGATCTATCTTAAACAACCCTCATAACTAGTCAGACGTGGCGGAACGACCATATTTGGGTCGTTGACGCTCTGCCTTCCTCAAGCTTTACTAAATCGTGGAACAAAACGATTTAACAAAAAAAAAAAGACAAAAAAAAACGAGAATTGAAACTGTAATAAACTATAATATCCTATAATTTGTTAAACCTCATGGGGTCACAACACCATGTCATAATGGTGACAGGAGCCGAACTCATAATATACAGATACAGGGTGTTTTATACCGGGTGTAAGAGACAGTTTAGCGCAAACTGTTAGGGGTTGCTTGGTCAACGAAACTATGAACCTGTCAACAGGAAATTCTTTCAGAAAATGAAAAAAACTTCCTTTTTTATACAAATTGCCTGATCGAGGTGGTCATTTTGTATGGAAAAGTAAAAAAAAATCATCCCCGTTGACTGAGCAACTCCTATTAGTTTGCGGGAAACTGTCCCTAACACCCGGTATTTTAAACACTCAGGATGTAACGAAAAACAATTCTAAAAGATTGCAAGCCAAACAAGATGACCATAGGATCAGGCACTGCGGTCTCCATACAAACTGTTGTACCTATGGAGATAAAAAAAAACATATTTTTTTTCATAGAATTTGTCTGATGGATCCATAGCTAAACTTAAACATATCTTAGTTACACCTTCCGTATTAACACCCTATACAACGTGTAACAGAAAGGGTATATGCATCGAGAAATGTGTGAATCTACCCATGAAACTGAACAACTTTCCCTAGGGAACACAGGTCGAAATACTAAAAAAAAATTTGACTTCACATACTAAATACGCTATCAGCTGATGCATTTAGTATGGAAGGTCACGATTTTTTTTCGTATTTCGACCTATGTTCCTTAGGGAAAGTTGTTCAGTTTCATGGGTAGATTCACACATTTCTCGATGCATATACCCTTTCTGTTACACGTTGTATATTTTCATACAACGCTTGTGAGTAATATTTTAGCTAATAATACGAGGGTGGGATTGTAGTACGTTAAAGTTTTTTGGACATTATCGAATTTATTATTTACACAGGTGAGTATCATGCTTCCATGCTGGACTGGGAGTGATAAAAAACATAGAATGTATCAGCTGCTTTTCTTGCGAGCATGTGTAAAAAAGTCTGTAGGTTTAGGAATAAAAAGGGTCCGCTGACCGTCTACCCACCCATAAGATTATGTAGGCGTGATTGTATATTGTGAATATCGGTATCTACATACACTGTGAGTGCCATTACCGGTGAGATAAGTACGGACCACGGTACAATATAGGTTTGTGTGCAATATATAGACCCCCCGACACGAACAAATCACTATTTACGGACGAAACGGTGCGTATTGTGTCTCATATTTCACCGTTCATTAGACTGTGTATTAATAGGAGATTGTAATTTGAACATTAAGAAAGGAAACCCTATGCGACCCACTACTTGAACTCTTTGTCTCTTTAGGACTTGAGTGCGGGATTAGCCAATTTACTCGTGTTAAAAAGAAAGGAAATATAATAACAAAGTCGTGTATCGACCACATTTTCACGCGCACAACAAATACGACCGAATCGGTACGCACAGCTGTTGTAAACCATGCAATAGCGATCATTACATAATCGGGGCTGCATTGTACGTAACAAGCCGGCGGGCGGGCGCTCGATGCGGGGCGATTTACCTACGTTACTAGAATAGACGATATGAAAGCGCGCCAGGAACTCTCAGAAATCGATGGAGCCCTGCGCTGAAATTACAAAATCCAAACGAAATACTTGATTTCATCTTAATTGCATTCAAAAACCTATGAAAGCATCAATATACTGTAAAAATAAAGTTAAATAAAAGGTCGTTGTGCGGGTGGAAGAGTGATCGAATAGAATACATGAGTAATAAAAAAGAAGAATTGTATAAAATATGGAAACAAGATGAAAATAATAAGGAAAATTGGCTTATATATAACAACTATAGAATAAACTTAATAAACACATAAATAAAGTTCGTAACGGTCATATTAGAAAAGAAATAAAATGTAACTTCCGTAACCCAAGAAAGTTTGGGCATAATTAACAGAATTACAGGGCAAAGTGATAGAATCTATCGACAATGCCATAATAAAGTTCTTTAAAAAAACTGCAAACTTTTGGCGAACCTTTTTGCGAAGGAGTTTAAACTAACACAAAAAATATTATAAATAACTGTAACTTACAATTTCTTAACGAAACCGACTATTGTATGAAGCCACTTGTTTCTATGAGGTTGCAGGAAGGCTAATTACAGTAAGATACATTCTATTATTAAGAATATCAATGTTAAAAAAAGCCCAGGTCCTGATAAAATAAGAGCCGCAGATTTACAACATATAAGCAATAATATATGCCCAGTCATGACACATCTAATAAATAAATGTATCTCCACATGCACATACCCAGACAAGTTAAAATTAGGTGTTATAAGACCAATATATAAAAAGGGCACACGTACGATACAAATAATTACAGGCCTATTACTATATTATCATGTATAAATAAGATTTTTGAGACTTTTCCT
>JARACY010001859.1:0-50744 GCA_029255725.1 Scrobipalpa atriplicella
CACACACAGGGAGAACACAACGTTGATATTTGTCAAATTACAATGCAGGCTGAATCACCCGGAAGAAAAAATATTCCGTGCTTCGGAGGGCACGTTTAGCCATCTGTCCCGGTCGCTGTATTTGAAAGTGGTCTTTATAATAACCATGCCAGTGGCCTATTAGCAGTGCCATTAAAAACTCTGACACCAGGGTTCATCGGGTCGATTAACTCAAAACCCAAGTTTGTACTTTTCCACTATGTTTAGTGTGCTATAAAGTTTTCCCTTTGAACTTGACTGTGGCTTGGCATTGAAAGATTAATTGGGTACTTGACTGGGTAGCTTAAAAAATTCAAAACGTTTATACTTAAAACTGATGGCTAAAAATATTGTGGATTTCATTCATCATTTTAAAAAAAATGCACATTTCGATTTTAACAATCGAATTAAAAGTATATAAGTTATTGATTTGATTAGTCAATATTTACTAAAATGTGACGTCATAATTTACAATTTTCATACAAAAAAGCGTTTTTGACATTTCATAAAAAGTTGCTGATTTGACTAGTTGGAAAGTAGCCAATTATAATTATCACATCCCCGCCGTACCAGTTGTACCATTTGACAGTACCATTGATGGTACAATTTACTACAACGGTCGAGGAGTTTAATAATAATAACATATCTTATGAATTAATTTCTAAAAGGGAACCAAGAAGTCACTAGGTCACATGAATATTTTTTTTTGTACATAACAACATTATACGAACGAAGGCGTCTAGAAACTGTCTTTTATAAACTGAAAATAAAGTGACATTATTACAGCAAGTTCAAATGTTTGTTTAGGTCAAACAAACACACATTATGTATGATGTTGATGTGTGTTTGTTAATGCCGTCCTATTGTACTATTCATAGTGTACCCACCTAACAAGTAACCTATATCTCAACCCATAGTCAGGGTACTTACATATTATAATCTGAAACAAAATATAAAATATCAGTAATCATGGGTGATAAAAAATATACATAGTACCTATGACCAAATTAAATTCATTAAATAATAATATACATAAAAAAAAAACTAATAATAAGTTTGTCTCTGCTTCGAAAATTATTTCAAGCTCGATAAATATTCGGTAGAGAAACGTCTCTGAAATTTCTACTGACCTGGTTCATTTGAGGAGCTGATGGATTAACTTCTTCTCAAAGAGAGAATTGACAGCATAATGGGTTCAGGATGCAACGGAAACTTCAATATTTATAAATAACTCAAATTATGACATTTAAGAAATGGAACTTAAAAGAAAGAAAAATATGTCCAGAGAAATATTGTGTTTGCTCGCACTTATCGTGACTTTTCTAGATTGTTGTTTGAAAATATACGTAGGTATGTTTTGTATTAGCAAATTCAGGTTAAAAAGTACCTTTGTGTTTCTGTTTAAGCTATTGATTAACTATGAATAATTAATTTATGACGGGTGGGTACATATGGTGTGGTGTATATTACGTAGGTAGATTACATTCCTTGTGGATATTTTTGTAAACATTTCTGTAAACTTAAATAAATTATAGATTGCTTAATTTAATATTAAGTACACACCGAAATTTAAAATCCATTATCTTTATAGCAAGTAGGCTTCATCGGTTGCACTTGCACCAGTTGCACCTGGTTGCATAGCACCATACCCCTTGCAATTCCAGGTCGTTGGCCCCAGTGGCGTACGTGAGTCCATACACGTCGACCCACGGTACCGTCCACAAAACAAAAAACCCACCCATTGGCAGATTGGTACAGTTTGCAAAACAGCTGTTCGCGAAAACGATAATTTTTATTTTTCTCGGAATAGAATCGCATATTCATATTATTAGTGAGCTGATTGTGAAATACTCACATAAATTATTAGTAAGCGGCTCTGTACTAATAATCTCATACGATTAAATAAATTGTAAAGTTATAAATAATTATACCATATCAGATATCTGTGAAAATGTATAAATATAAAACACACGCGAGTAAAATACTTATCAGTTACACGATACGTTAGAGAGCTATAAAAAGTGCAGTTTTTAATTAAAACAATATTGAAAACAAATCAATTCTGATCTTGTCAGAAGTAAGGTATAATACTTACAATACAAAACGCTAGGGATTACCTACTCTATGTTTATAATACCACAACTCCTATTGAGGGAATATTCTACAGGGTGTAAAAAAGTACTGCATTCTTTTAAACCACATGTTCTACTGATGATACCAAACAACTTTCCCAAAGCAGAAACATTTTTGCTTGAAAAAAAATATTGCCTTTTCCATACAAAGAAGCTCTCCTCATCTGCAATTTTGTATGGACAAGGTTTTTTTTTATTTCGTGTTAAAATTTTTGTGCTTTGCGAAAGTTGTTTGTTATCATTAGTACTTCATTAGTAGAACATGTGGTTTAAACGGAACGCAGTACTTTTTTTTACCTGTTTGACAAGCGGTTTGGTTTTAAAAATATGGCGAAGGCCACACAAAGATGGTACCTACCATTTTTCGTCCATGGTACCTACCTACCTTTGTGTTCTATAAAGAAATGGCCCTTCACCGTTACTGGCCTAGAAACTTAATAACAACCTCGCAGCCTGTGGTGAGTGAGTACCTACTACCTACTTGCTTGCTATAGTAACAGTGAAAATTGTAAACAGATTATGTAACAGAGTAGGTACCTATTGTAATAGGTAACTGGGAGCGATAGAAAAACATAGAATGTGCATGCTGCATCTCCTCCCGGGCATGCTGTAGAAACCAGCTAAGGGATTCAAGGGTTTCATTATATTGTAATTTAGGCGATGGGCTGACAACCTGTCACTACAGCAATGTACAGATCTATCTCAACCCTCAAAACTTGTCAGACGTGGCGTAACGGCCTTTGTTTGGGTCGTTGATGCTCTGCCTACCCCATTAGGGATACAGGCATGATAATATGTATGTATGTAACTTTCACTAATAACGTAGAACTTTATGGAAAAGCAAGTGGTTTCTATTAAGAAACTTACTGCTTTGAAGGTGGCCCGTCCTAAATAGGACAAACGTTTTGTAAAGTCCGCGATCCGAAGGTTCATGAAGCAACCACAGCCCTTCACCTTCGACGAGTGGAAAGTTATAATTATTATGCCCGCCATAGACCTGTGGACGTAGGATATTTCATCATCATCAGAAAAAGTCAAAAAAGGAAGTCTAGTTTTAAAAACACTAGGTTATTTTATTCGTGACGTGAAATGCATTGCGGACAGGGATCTCTGAATCAGTGTTGTGAATAAATATGATACTATTTAAAAGATTGGGTTTTTATTTTTAGGTAGCTACGCACCAGCTAGGAGTATCTGCAGCGGGTTTTACCAAATCGAAATACAGCCAGGAGGATAAAAGTTCGGAAAAAAATATAAACTTAGTTGGAATATCGTAATTTCTGTATATCTGAGGATATAATACGTTATGAAGATAAATGCATTTCAGTGACATTTCTGTAAAATAAAATAATCTGATCACAAAGCAATCGATATAATCGTTGCAAAATCTAGCCTAGACCTGACCTCGTGAAGTACCTAGACCTAATGTCAGGTGATCCGAAGCCCCAAGGCCTGGGTAATCTACGCTTAACTTTACTTCCTGCTACACTACATCAGTCACAGCAAAAACAGATACCTACTGCCATTCTGATTACGAGAAACGGTTTCCTACTGCTTTGTCAAGCAAGAGCTATACGTGCCAAGCTTACTTACCGGGTGTAAGGGGTTGCTCAGTCAATGAAACTGAATAACATTCACCAGGAAATTCTTTCAAGAAATGAAAAAAAAAAATTACTATTCTATACAAAATGACCACCTCGATCAGACAATTTCGTTGACTGAGCAACCACTATCATGGTACGCTGGCCGTTACACCCGGTATAATTTATATTATAAAAGTTGGGTTGGGTTTGGGCATATTTTGACCAAGGGGAAAATTTATTGTAATAACCAGCAATTAAATAGTTTTAATTTTAAGTATCGGCCATTTGCAAAATGTCACCTTTTTGAAGTCATGGTCATGAACGCGGAAAGCCTCTTGCGGGGTTGCTATGCTCAACCCACTGAACTAAAAAACGTATATTATATTTTTCTAAACTTACATTAATCAGCCTTGTACTGTACAGCTGGAATCCCGTTATAGTACGAACAGTATTTATTAGAATGACAAGTGGACGTGCATTTCCTGCACCGGAAGTAGCTATTTGTTTCCGGAGCCCTCTGCAAGTCTGCAGTGCGGCTGGAGAGCGACCTTGCTCGAAAAAGAAAGTAGGTACTTAAAAGTGACGATTGTAGCTATTAACACTCTTTCTTAAATAAGAAAAAGTAATGACAGACCTTCAAAGTGAGACCTAATAGATAGGTACCTAAATGTAGGTACCTATTTTAAGAAAGTGTTTGGCTGGATACATTAAAGCATTACTTTACTTAGAAATGTATTAGCTATCAAGCTATACCTGTGATAAATTGATAATATTCGGTCACATTTGACAGTTATTAACCCATGAACCCATAGGTAGCAAAAATATACCAGCAAAGGAATATAGGCCCTACCCTACTACAATTAAATCTAGGATACCTTTATCATTATCACACACCATTAAAACTATGCTTTCTTCAATAAGGTACCTTAGGTAAGGTAGCACAAAAGAATCTTACAAGTTGAGAAATTATTACTACTACAGTGAGTCAGACCATGTTACTATCAAGGCCACCAGGTCACGGTTGCATTCAGTGGCCGATATAGTCAAATATAGTGCGTTGACCGCCACTACAGAATTCACAGGAGTCATACAAGTTCAAGCAAGATATTTCATGACAGGAGGTATTTATAAATCGTTTAAACGAATACTGGCTGTAGTCCAATCAACCGAGAAGTTGACTCCAAAAAATTACTTCGTCGCAGAAAGGCAGGGTTATTATGAACTCATAATAAGTCCATCGCGCTTAATTACAATATACTTAAACCCTCGAATCAGCTGGCACATTCTATGTTGCATGGAAGTTTTCTTGGTATTTTATGTTAAAATATCTTAGAACCAAAATAATATAATTGAGTTTGACCAACTCTCCATTACTCTACATAAAGTTTATATTAAGTAAATCAAGCTTTCGTAGTCTGTTATTATTCCAAATTATTAGTTGGCTTGAAATTACTTGCAATTTCAATAATAACAAGCTTGAAACCTATAATTTACAGAAAACCTTAGCAATCTAAAAATACTCCAAGGAACCTTAAACCCAATAATAGTTACAGCTCTATCAGAACAAGGTTAATGAAGTGTTCTATCACACAATGAACGTACTGCAAACTGTACAGTGGTGCTGATTCGGTCGTATACACAACATGACTTACACGTTTTCTGAGATTTGCACAACTGTAACTCATTTTAATAAAACTATTTTTAACGGTGAAAGCGACAAATTTATTTTTTACTTAAAATAACGTTATAATTTTTGTAACTTTGATGATAATTAAGGAATAAAAGGCTTTTTTATTTTATTTTATTTTATTTATTTTTAACGGATTTAGTTTGTTTTTATTTATTTTGAAATTCCCTACGTTTCGGACCCTTTCCAGGAGCCGTGGTCGCTGGAGACTCCTGGAAAGAATCCAAAACGTAGGGAATTTCAAAATAAATAAAAACACAATTTAAATCCGTCAAAAATAGTTTATTAAAACATACCTTATTTAAGTTTAAACCTGTCACTTTCTAAAAATTCAATAAAAAAGAGACAGAAAATCAAGAGATGATTTTAATTTAATTCTGTCCTCGTATTGATGAAAAAAAGAGACAGAAAATCAACAGCTGATTTGAATCCTGTACTGCTTAAAATTTGACGACACCATCTAGCATGCAGTCTTATTTTACGTAATATTAGGCATAGCAGCGTTATCTCTTGTTGGTTGAAAAGTCACTTTGACAGGATTAAAATCAGCTTGTGGTTTTCTGAATTTTATTTTATATTCAAATCGTAGAAAGTGGCAGAACTAAACTCAAATCAAATAAGTTAAGTTGCGTCTACGACCGAATCCACACCATTGTCTAACTCGGAAGACACGAAATGTGGGTTCCGTCCGTGCTTCCGTGAGCACAAGTCCGTGAGATCTGGAGTTCCGGAGTCTGCTCTGACATTTCTAATGAGGTGTCGAGAAGGAAGTTAGCGGCTATCCCCGGTGCCGCCAGCGCCCTCATCAGTTAAAAAATCATTACTCACTGAAAACGCAATGAATAGAAAATCCGGTAAACCAGATTAAAGAATAGGTACTGAAGTTTGAGTTTGAGTTAAGCACTATAAATTCATGATTCAGTGTTTACAGCAGTTACAGATACCAAAAGTGCTAAAAGGCCGTTTTTCGCAAATTTTCCTTCTGTTACTACCAGGAACTATGGATTGCAACTTTATGATGTTATAAATTATCTTCTTTGCTTTTATTTCAATCTGGTTTACCGGATTTTCGATTAATTGCTTTTTTAGTGAGTAATGATTTTTTGACTGATGAGGGCGCTACCTGGCTCAGGGTAGCCCCTTATGTGTAAATAACACGACGTGTTATATTGATGAACGTAATACCATTGCTTATATCCAGTCTAGTCTTGGTATTCAATTATTATTTTGAGTGAAATTAAGTGATAAAGTTTGTGTTTTTCTTTAATTAATTCAATGAACGAGAAAGATTTTTTGGAACAGATAGTTTTTTTTTACGAAAATAGAACTTTTTCCCGCAGAAAAATATCTCCTTTCAGTCCTATAGTAAATTCATAAAGTCGTAGGTAATTAGGTCGATCGAGGTAGGTCGAAAAGTTAAGAAACAGTTTAATTAAATTACAGCACACAAATCTGCAACGTTGTTGTAGCTGGCAATTAAGTTCAAGAAATTAAAACATAAAATAAAAGATATAATTAGATAACACGTCTACAGAAGTCCATCACAACGCCATCTATATCCGAGTAGAAAAACCTAATTAACCAAATTGATAAGCGCCATCTATTACCTAGTAGAAGTACTATTTAGTGAGCTAGCGGGTATACTAGTACCACTATTGCATACTAGATAGCGCTGTGCCAATAAGTTCTTCTATCCAACAACAGATGGCGTAGTCTCAATTAGTAATACTATTCCCCAACAGATGGCGCTGTAAGAGATAGTTCTTCTACTGCTCGAGAGATGGCGTTGTACTGATTAGTTTTTCTACTAGCCGATATGTGAAATGGAGCTGTAAATTATTTTGATTAGAACTTTCATTATAAAAATCACTCACCAAGAATAGCTCTCAAGTGTCCCTCGAGGGTCTGCAGCACGGTCATCTTGACTTCCTTCACGGTTTTGCCGAGGAACTGCTCGCAGGCGGTGGTGAGGAGCTCATCTTCGTTCATGATCTTGCACTGAGCGACGCCGGTGACTGTCAGAGGGACGCCCTGAGCTGTCTCCACGAATTCGCACATCGGGTTCAGCGTCATTACCTAAAAATAAGAGAATGAAAGAGTTTTGTTTAGTTTTAAAAAATATAGAGTAAAGAAATCATAGAATTCGTAGGTGTAAGAGAAATACGTTTAATACGTTTTTTTTCCACTGCTGTGCAAAGGCCTCCCCTTTTTGTTTCCACTTGATTATAAACAAAAATATTATGAATCTGCTAATTCTATTAATTATATTTAGATATTTTTCACCAGGTTATTTTTAAATATTTATAGGCAATTTCTTAATTTAAAAGAATCCTTTTAATGGAAAGAAGCAGTACGCAACGGGCATAAAATGCTAAAACTGTAAAAAAAAAACTAAATCAAGCTCAAAAATTCATTTCAGCCCAAAGAAATAGGTTAGGTTAGGTTGAAAGTTATTATTTTAAGGGCTGATTTAGTATTTTTTTGAGGATTAATTACTGTTCTTATTTTTTTGTGTGAATTTATTTACCTCCAAGGAGATGCGCTGCACATCCGTGACCAGCCACCAGGCCCACGCCCATCCTCCCACGATGTTGCGCTTACGGGTGGATCCACAACAACCACCTGAGGACAACAGAAATAAGCATATTAGAAACACGAACACATCACACTCATATCTTCCACTAGGATATATAAAAACATAGAATATGCCAGCTGCGTCTCCTCCCGGGCATGCTGTAGAAGTCACCAAAAGTATTTGAAGGTTACGGTGTTGAAGGCGATGATGGGCTGACAACCTGTCACTATAGCGATACATATTTTGATCTAATATTTCCCTCAATATTTGTCAGACGTGGCGAAAATGCCTAGGCGTTTTACGCTCTGCTCTGCCTACCACGTTACGGAAAGACGAGACTTTATATACAGCTTGCTGTGACAGGCTAAAAAAATTAATGAGAGTGAGAATACACCTAGAAGAAACGAAAGGAAGAAACAACTCCTTCCAACCTCATTCCATACAACGGGTGCAATACTGCTTGCGTACCTACTACGAGTTTAAGGGCGCTAACCTCAAGGAGAGTCGCCTCGCCGGGCCAGTGGATACGCTGGCATGCGAGTCACTTTGCCATTGATATACTTACAAGAAGACTTCGTGTTATCTAGTATGAAAGCTAAGATATTTTACCAGTTGTAAGTGTTCAAGTAATTTTACCTGTGCTAGTGCCTATTGGGTTGGGCATTATACAAAATAATGAGATTATAAAAAGAAAAGTAAACAGACGATACACACACACTAAATTCAAATATTTATTGTAAGTAAATTAGCTTTCGCAACCGCGGCGCAATAATGTAAAAAAATAATATCCTCAGTTTGAGTACTATTAGTACTAGTACCTACCTATTTGTTCATTTTCACTCCAAGATTCTGCATTATTGTTCAATCCTATGTCTAAGTCGTCTATGTTATCAAACCTGTCCTATAGGTATGTTTCCCGGTGGCGCAGCAGGTTCTATCTAGGGCCATTGGTCCCGGCACTTTCTCCCGATCGAGGAAGTGGGTTCGATTCCAGACAGATCGATGTGATCTAGTTTATAAATAAGTTATGTTGTAGGGTCAGCATAATAAAAATATTTATTTTTACACTTGGTTCAAAATTTAAAAAATCAGAGGCTTTGGGTTTCTGTGTCGTTTTTATTAAAATCCTCCTTGAAGTATTTAACTTCCTATAATAATTTCTTATAAAGCGTAGCCACTGAAACAATTCCAACCATTTGGAAGATGTGTGCCATGATCACTACACTACGCTTGGCAAGCAGACTGGCACGAGCAGTTCAGTTTAAGATATTTTATTTACAGGGAACGTTACTGCCTATCCCCTAGATTTATACCAGTCTTTTACTGAAACTCATAGGAAGAAACGGCGCTTTTCTAATCCGGAAACGTGGCCAATACGTCACATAAAAATCTTATTAACATAGAAACAAAGAAGAAATTCTACAAGTTCGGCAAAGCTAAGAGTACGCGTGACGGAGCATGTAAACAGAACAACAGAATATATAATAGAAATAGCATAAACGTACTGCTTTGTTTGTCGGTGCTTTCTCTTCTCTCCTGAAATGATAAACGCCACTATACCACTACCACTACTCAGTCAAGCTGTGATAAGGAAAACACTTTCTAAACAACGGGAAGATAAAAATAGTGACCAAGACAACCAGCTCAGATATTTATAGGGTTATAAACAAAATGAGAAGTCCACGACACACGAAATGTGAGTCAAAGCTAAGGTAGCACACGATATAAAGCAGGAATCATCTTGTCAGCTACTTGAATAGGTACGATTGCATTATACCTATAGGTATAATAACAAGTAAGTACAAGGTGTAAAATTACCTGACTACTAACAGGGCATAAACCACAGAAGAGTAAATGGAGCGCAGCATTTTTTTACATCTTGTAAGATAAAACTTATGTTGAATTATTAAGACTTAGCACCCGGTATAAGTATATGTTGAGAACAGGTGTGTGACGAAGTGACGGCTGACAGGGATGAATACATACATACATAAAATCACGCCTGTATCCCTAATTGGGTAGGCAGAGCAAAAACGACCTAAACATAGGTTGTTCCGCCACGTCTGAAAAGTTAGAGGGCTAATACAGATGATGATTATGTAGGTATATTGCTATAGTGACAGGTTGTCAGCTCATCGCCTAAATTGCAATACACTGAAACCCTCGATTCCCTTAGCTGATTTTTACAACATGCACGGGAGGAGATGCAGCTGGCACATTCTACGTTTATCTATCACTCCCAGTCCAGCATGGCAGCAGAAAACATGGATGAATGGAAGAAGAAAACATACTGCGCCGACCCCAAGGATAGGATAACGGCAAGGGAATGATGATGATGATGACTGTATAATTAAGTAGGCACTCTCTCCAACTAACAATGTCAAGCAAGAGAATATACCTAGTTAAGTAATAAGTATGTAAACTATGTATAAATATGTAACCGTTACCGGAATATGCAAGATGACTCATGCACCACATCATATCTTGAGGTCATCGTCTCATCTCAACAGGTGAGTAGACAGACAGGTAGAACTTGCGAGATTGTTCTGGATTTTCACTTTCATTTGACACACTTACTAAACACGTCATACATGCTTAGAAGAAATAAATTCTTCGTTTGGTAGAAAATAGGTAGGAAATTAATAAAAATTTGTATGGGAAGTCCAATTTTTATTTATATTTCGACCTATGTTTCTTGAGAAAAATTGTTCAGTTTTAGGGGTAGGTTTATACTCTGAAGTTTGGTCAGCAATTTCTTACACCCAGTATAGTCCAACACAATAATCTTGAAATTAAATCGATAATAGATTATTGTTGGTATAGCAATTTCTCATACTTTACCAAATGACAATACCTATAGTAGAAATGCGGAAGAAATATTCCCACGATGGACAAAAATAACAACGCGAAATAAACAAGAAAATGAGCCATTTTCACCTTATTTCCACACAATTATTATTATGGTGACCAAAATATGAACTGTTTCCTTTTCTCAGGAGAAAGTAAATAAATAAAGTACACTTTCCAACAATTAGTACAAGATTTACCTTAAATGGCTAAGCTATGTGTAATGGTCTTAATAAACATTATAATTTAATTTGCCTACTCCGTCAGCCCTCATTCGAAATGTCCATTATAGTCTATAAAGTTAACCGTATGGTTTGTTGGTATAATCAATCCGTTTTTGTATTCAAGTCAGCAATCATCACCCACTGACACAGATAGCTACATAAAATCAGAACCTCAAATCCAAAGTACCGTACCACTATAACAAGCCTGGCTACGAGTCAGGCATCACGTCTACCTCAAATGAAGATGTCGAAGATGTCAATAAAGATGATAGAAAATTGGCGAACTTTCTGTCTTGACTTTCAAAATGGTTCGTAAATAGGGCATGTTGTGGTATCATAGCATAGAATAATAGAGAAATAGATGCAAAAAGCACCGGTTACCAATTTCATAGACCATAAGCTTGCACTCATATCTATATAACCTGTGATGTAATACCGCCTATAGATAATCGATTTGATTTGTCTACTAAAACTTCTTTATGTTTATTTTCTTCACAATTGACACTAAGGACTATTACAATATTCAATGCCTATGCAATATTTGATGCATAATTATCTGTGCCGTTAGCAATAACATATCATGACATATCCCCGTATTAAGCAAACATGCATATAACGACTATAACTTAGTAGAGTCAACAGAAAAAAGAGATAGGCTTCGATTTTCAATTTTATAATTTTTGTTCTTTAACTTAGGTTAGGTTAGGTTATTATTAGTAATAACTTATAAATTATTTCATTTTATGAATTCTTACAGCCTAAATTAAAATTAACGCTATCAAAAAATGCTCTCTAATTTTCCGTAATGGCAAGTCTGTTTATGATTTTTCAAAAAATATTTATTACGTGATGTAATCTTTCTTTTGGCTATGCAAATTATAATTCATTTATTTATGAGCCTGTGGTGTCCCACTGCAAATAAAATTTGATTTATTTATTTATTTATACTTATTATGGTTGATAAGCAAGCATGCATCCAGATTTACATGTAATCGACCTAAGTCATTGAACTTTTAGTTAGTTTATAGCGTGAAACAGGAACTACAAATTGCATAACTCCGTACGCGTAGTTTCCAATATTTTTTGCACGAATTTTACGTAAGTAACTTAAATTGGATTTTGGGAACTCATGTCATGATCATGAACGAATAAATTAATAGCATTAAATATGCATCGTGCGTGTAGGTATTGTACCTATTGCCTTTGGATATTGTTACAATGAGCGATATTCAATTCACGAATAAGTATGTAATGTATGCCAGCGAAAGAGGGTGTTTTTCTTATACGAGTAGGGAAGAAGATGGACGAATGCTATCATTACAACGCGAAGATCTTGAGTTGATAACATTATGTAAAGTATACAGGGAGTCAAACAATTAGCTGACTAAACTGTAAGGTGTGAACCTACTCATGATTATTATTATTATTATTAGCCTATATTGTCCCACTGCTGGGCAAAGGCCTCCCCATCGCTTTTCCACCTCTCACGATCCTGGGCAATCTCCCACCAATCCTTACAATAGGCATCCAGATCGTCCCGCCATCTTTTACGGGGTCTACCCCTTCGACGTTGACCGTCAGGAGGGACCCAAGGGGTGACAACTTTGGCCCACCGTCCTGGATGCATACGACTAACATGTCCAGCCCAGTCCCACTTCAACCTTGCCGTCTTCAGGCCTACATCTGCTATTTTAGTTTTTGAGCGCAGCGTAGTATTTTTTACTCGGTCAATCCGTTTAATACCTAATATGCTACGCTCCATTGCTCTTTGGCAAACCTTGAGTCTAGACTTCTGACACTCAGTAAGCGACCAAGTTTGTGCACCGTAGGTTAGGACGGGCAGGATACACATGTCGATGAGTTTTCGTTTGAGTGAGAGAGGAAGATCTCCTTTCATAAACCTACTCATGAATCTGAACAATTTTCCCCAAGGAAAGTAGGTCGAAATATGAAAATAAAATTGCTCCACCCATACAAAATGACTCTAGCCGCTGACACCATTTGTAAGGAAGGGCCAAATTTTTTGTTGTATGAGTAGGTTCACACACTAAAGTTTAATCAGCAAATTTTTTTTTTTTACTCCAGGTTCCTTTGCGTAATACAGAAGTAACTTATAGTAGCTGTTTTAAAATGACTCAATCATAATTATAATGCAAAACGAAGTCACCAGTAGAAAGTTATTTACAACTAAAGCCAAGGGAGTGATCGAGAATGTAAATTTGCTTCGGCGAAAAAGTGAAATTAGCCCCAAAGTTAACAAACATGAAATGTTATTATTAAAGGAAGTAAACAACAAATGAATCACTCGGGAAATTCCACAAAAAAGAGTTTATTCGGTCAAAAGCATTTTCGGTAAAAAGTAATATAATGGTTATTGCTCAATCAGAGTTTTATAAATAGAAATACACAGCAATTTCTGAAATATACCTGAAAAAATCTAGATGTGTCGCTAGGTCCAGTCGCTTAGGGTTACAGGTGTGACTATGGTAATAAATTCGGTATGTAAAATTAAGTGACTAATAACGCCATAGTCGTCGCTAAATATACCGGGTGTAAGGGACAGCGTCCCGCAAACTTATAGGGGTTGCTCAGTCAATGAAACTGAACACCTACCACCAGGATTTTTTTTCAGGAAATAAAAAAAAAAATTTTGCTTTTTCATACAAAATGACCACCTTGATCAGACAATTTGTATGGAAAAGCAATTTTTTTCAAAAAAAAAATCCTGGTGATAGTTGTTCAGTATCGTTGACTGAGCAACCCCTATCAGTTTGCGGGACGCTGTCCCTTACACCCGGTATGCAGGAGAAAATTTAGAATCATTTGGATCAATGACACGAAGAAGAAGAATGTATTTATAAATATTAATATTCAAGTTCGCTACCAAAGCTTATAGGACCTAACTAGTCTTATACACCTTCAATTACAATACACTCAATAGGTATTAAATCCTTCTTTAATCACCAATTTATTACCTATCAATATGAACATTCCGTCGCAGGGTACCAGATACGCAATCGACCAGCACAGCATTTTCTGGTCAAGAAAAGTCCGTCAATGTAGTATAACTTAATAAGCATAGCCAGAAAAATCCTTTATCACTCCCCAACACTTCCTCGATCAATCCCCCTCCAGCCAGCATTTCTCCTACACGCACGTTCAGCGCAGCGCCGCCGGCGTCAGTCTACCGTTTCTATGCGCGCGCGCACCTCTCACGCGAAGAAAGTGCTCTGTACCCGCTACAACGTTCCGACATGCGACTTTGAGCCGTGTCGCACACTTTGTTTTACTTTAGTGCTTGTTTCTGTAAAATTTTAAGGTATTTAAGTGTTTGGAAATTGTAGAGTTTTTGATACTTTTAGTAACATCACAGAATATATAATAGTACTAGGGTGGTAACATTGAGAAAACTTTTTTTTAATTTGAACCTGCTATTAAACCTTCACGACTTTAAGTTTATCAATAAAGAAATATTTATTCATGGGAATGAATATTTTTTTCGCAGTAAAGAAAGTACCCTATTCCTTAAGCAAACATCACTACATTTTATTAGATTTATGTATGCCGGCCGTAGTATTCAATAATAAACTATTTGAAACATTAGATATTTTCTAAATTTGAATTGAAAGTGTTTTCAAATGTTCCACTAACGTTCAATAAACCTTAATTTGTACTATTTTAAATATTTTGGTATTGTTTTCTTAGGTAACTTAACAACTCTACAATTTCTAAACTGGACGTTATCTTTCATCTCTTCGAAAGTTACACAACTTTAATCTTTTTTTTTCTTATAGTGCCTCGTCGAGATTTTTTATACAACAAATAAAAAACCTCTGATAACGGGGAAAGTAAAGTGTTTATCAAAAGCGGACACAATGCACGAACGCCTCTACGCAATGACGATATTTTTTCTTAAGTGACGTATTTCCTGTGAAAAGTGACGTGTTTCCGGTGTGAAGTGACGTTGTTTCGATGTGTTTATATGTCTACTACTTGCTGAACTTGCTGTGAAAGTTTTGAAGGTAAGGTTAGGTTAACATAACTAAGTTATGTCAGAAACAAGTGATAACTCGAGGCGGTTACAAACGAAAATGAAACTGCTTTGCAATAAACTTAAACTTGAAAACATGTCTTTGAACTTCTCTAGGCTGTATCATCCGGTAATTTTATTATTATTATGATCGATATAACCAACTGTAGCCAGTTACTGTTACTAGTTAATAATTATAACCGCAATGTCTCAAGAATCTTTTAATTCATAATGATAAACAGGAAAAGAGGAATTCAGGGGACATAATTATTTAAGAGTTAATATTATTATTATATCAATGGCTGCTAAAAACTTTCTTCTAGCTAGAAAAGAACGCAACGGATCTGAAAGTTCAGAATATTTGTGTCACAGAATAATTATTAACAAAGTTTAGTGTAACAACATAATTAGTTTTGATCGTTTCCGGTAAGAAATAAAGTCATTTTTTATAATTACTAGAAAACGGTAACGAACGGTAAATATAATGTGGTTCATGAAAACATCGTATTATGGAAGCGGCTTGTGAATGAAGGTACCACGCTGTATTTCCAGGTAGGTATTTAAATAAAGGTAAGATTGTTTACCATTATTTAAATACATACTTTGAAATACTTTTTATTTCTAAAATATCTTGAAAGCCTAAGGTATTTTGTCGCCAAGAAAGTAAACTACGGACTCTTGAGTTTTAAAGGTTTTATTAAGTTTAGAGCAAGAATCTATTTAAATCCCAAAATATAATGCTTAGTTTTAGACCCTGCACTGTGCTTATTTTGTTCAAAGCTATTTTTCAAACGTTTATTTATAGACAAAAAAAATATATTCTTATCAAGTAAACACTTTCAATGCAATTCACTAATAAGTATTTAACCAACATAAACCGACCGCGTAATGGCTCTATTAGAAATGGGTGCACGTACAGACAGACAGACAGCGAGACCATAAATTTTATCCGTGTCAGTCATCTGTCAACGCGATTGTAACTGAAATGAATTCAAAGTATATTCCTCAAATGTTACACCTACAACTGGTTCAAAATGATGATATAACCAATAGATGAAGAACTAAGCTTTTTAAAGAATGAGTGTGATGTGCACCTTCTGGGGTGAAATGACCAAAGTGTCAAACAGTCAAAATGACCAAAGTGTCAAAATGACCAAAGTTTTATAATGACCAAGGTGCTATAAGGACCATACTTTCAAAGAAGTGACGACTGGCAGGGATGAATACTTAGAAGAAGAAAATTTAATAAATAAGTTTCTTTTTTTATAATAGTAAAATGAGGGATTAATAAGGGCAAGAGAATGATGATATTGATAATGTAATTCAGTAGCAGTAACAGCACCTGCCTAAAATTATAAAATAATTAATGGCACCTATCGTTACTTTCCTCGTGACACATATTTCGTAATTAAATCACTGAATCAAACCACGATTGTCCTGCAGTTTATTACGACATGTTGCGTAACACTCGGTATTTTCACCGGAACCGCTTAGCATGCCGGCGGGAAACAACACATATCCATACTATTATATCCACTTATACAGGGTGTAAGGAAATTGGTAAAAATACATACCTAACTACCTATACATTCTAAAGTAATGATAGGTACCAACTATAGGTACAAACTTTAACTTTTCAAACAAATCGGTAGATTGACAAGTTTTCATACACAACACAAACTCATTTCATTATCATTAACGGTGCAGACAGAGCTTCAAATTTTTATGGGGTACTTATTTAAGTTAAGATTTTGTAAAGCTTGTCATTATTTTGTAGCTGGATTTTGCAACCCTTATAGCCTAAATAAGAATATATCATTTTTAAATTTTATTCAAACCTATTATTAATATTGATTCGAAGTTTTTTTATGATCTGATCACGAATACCTACACCTCACTATAACATAAGATAATTTAAACACCCTGTATATGTATAGCGCTATATGGGTGAACGCTACGCTCGAGCGGCCACTGTCGATTCACTTTCTACCAAATTTTCAGTAGGTAAGTAAATAATACAGCTCAATGAACCGACTTCTATCACGTAATGATAGCAAATTGAACTTAAGTATCATTTAAGTATAGGTAGTTATGTAGTAAAGTAAGAGTGCAGTCATGATGACAAAATTAAGTAGGTTCTTACCGACAATACGCAAGTAAGTTGCGACTGTGGAACCTTGTCTCAATCTACGAGATCTAAGATGTCAATACAGTCGACAAAAACATTGTGTTTATAATAGCAATCATTACAGATCATTACCCTCGAACATGGGAAAGAAAGAGAGAACAGATTATTCGAATGCCATCTCATAACAATTGTTTGGTTCCTCCTCTCACGGAGAACATTCGAGAATTTTAAATATGGCGGAGAATATACTGGGTTCGATATTGAATGAAAGATAATTAAAAGGTAAATTGGGTGGGACCAATAATGGAGCGAAAAAGAAGCATGAGACATCTTCGAACTAGAATCTAGTAGTAACTAGATGGTTTTATTGTTCTCCTTTTTTTATCAGCTCATGTACTTCCCCAACGAGGGGCACGAGCCTGCCCTGAATAGGGTGTTCTGTTCCTTAGTGTTCACAAACAACCTTAGAATTTCTTCGTAGGTAAGGGGTGTGTTCCTTCGGCCGCAGGTTTCCTCACGATGTTTTCCTTCTTTAGGATCCCTTAATCCCAGATGATTGATGGTGGTGACCCCATGATGTCTTGCGAATTAATGAGGGCGTCCAGGTTATAGCTTACCAGATCAAATTTCAACAAACCAAATAGGTATTTTTCTTGTTCCGGTAAAAGTACGGAAGTAATTAAATCAGAAATGAAAACCTACCAGATTTATCTCAATAAAGTTATGGAGAGAAATGGCGCAAACTACAAGTAACTTCTAGAAAGCAATGCTGTATTCCTTGCTGTACAAGCCTTGCCCTAACTAGAATATATTTATAAATAAAAATAGCATTTTACTTAAAATATTATTATTTTTCTCATAAATTAAAGAAATTATGATATAACCAACTATCATCCAAAACATCTGTAATATAATATAATATAATTCCTCTTGTTTAGACTCCGGTGTCCCCACAATCAAACTAGTTATAGTAGTACTGACGTAGTATCCTACTACTACTTTTAACAACAAACAAAATACAGTTTATATTATAGGTATATTACTTTTATTTCATTTATGAAGCCTACAGCCTATTTTAACAAGTCAATTACAAGTAACATGATCTACAATATCTACATCATGATCTACATTATCTTGGCCACATTTCAATTCGTACATTGTCATGCGTATGCGCTCGGAATTTAGTCGCGAGATGGCGCTATCACATCGGACGTAAAAACACCAGCCTGGCACTCGAGCACGCGATACTGCAATGAACACACTGAAAATAGGTGGCGTTCTTCAACTGGTTCTCACGTTTCAACTTGAGATGACATCTGTTAACTTGAGCATCTTTTAGCCAAAAATATTTGTAAGGATAAAAAAAGGCCCAGATCTGGATATCCGCAAGCAAGAAGTTCCATTAGTTCAAATTTTAATGTTGAAGCGAACAATTTTCTGCGTAAAACAAAAGGGTGCGTGCACGCACGAATTCCCAACCAAAACATTGTGCGTCGGGGATAAAGACACCTGTTGCAGATTCTTTTCTGCATCTCTTTGCTGCTGCTGGCTGGTAAGGCCTCTATGACATGACGATGACTTTGACTAGACATTACTGATTGTGGACAACTGACGAGAGGACGCATTTCTCTGAATAAAATTATATTTTATGATTTTACAATCAGTTTTCACTCAGTCACAGACAGATTGACAGTCGTTCCAGGCAGCTTTCACAGTTGCTCTTGCTTTCAGGACCCAGAAGCGTTGCCTTAAGTTATTCAAAACTGATTCTCTGCCTACATGTCCGGCATCGTTGTGAAACTGTAGTACTAAAAGTCGTGTAAGCTTGTCCTTTGGATGTAATATTATTGCGATCGTTGACCATCATTACGTCGATGACTATATCCACTCTTATGATTCGACTGGCGATGCCATACGCGTGGTGAATGACGTCATAGACATCCACGCTTCAGGAGGGTTCAACATGCGGAACTTTGTCTCCAACTCTAAAGAGCTTTTGCAAACCATACCCGAAGACAAGCTGGGACCGAACGGGCTCAACGTCCTGACCGACAAGGATGCTCAGACAGAGCGTGTCCTTGGAGTTCGTTGGGATCCTATGACCGACATGTTTGTATTTCAGCTGAATCTCAACAAGGTTGAAGAAGGCATCAAATCAGGCATCAAACGACCTACCAAACGTGACGTATTAAGACTTATAATGTCCGTTTTTGACCCTCTCGGCTTTCTTTTGTATGTTATAGTTAAAGGTCGAATTTTATTTCAAGATATTTGGAGGTCAAAAATAGGATGGGACGACGAGATTGAATCTTCTCACTTCGAAAAATGGAAAGACTGGCTGGCGGAGCTACACAAGGTGCCAGGCGTCAAAATCCCTCGCTGGGTTATGTGCGCCGAGGACGAGCACAATCCTGTTGAACTTCATGTCTTCTGCGACGCCAGCTCAAGAGCTTTTGCTAGTGTCGCTTACTTGCGGCAGAAGACTCGAATCGGCACATGGCATGTTGCTTTTTTAATGGCACGGGCCAGAATCGCACCCGTGAAAATGTTAAGCATTCCACGACTCGAATTACAGGCCGCCCTCATGGGCGCTCGTCTTGCTCACCGACTAAAGCAGTGCTTACAGGCTCTATCAATCGTGAAACTTACCCTGTGGTCAGATTCAAAGACCGTTTTTAGCATGGTTACGGTCCGACACAGGCCGCTTTAAACCATTTGTAGCCCATAGAGTAAGTGAAATAGCAGAACTCACGAACATCTCGGACTGGAGGTGGGTTCCCTCAGGGCTGAATGCTGCAGATGACGCGACACGGGATATTGTTGTAGATGATAGTCAACGATGGCTACAAGGACCTGAATTTCTACGCCAAGCTGAAGAATCCTGGCCTGCAGATTGCACAGGTGACCTATCTTTAGACTCAAGTGACTGTGAAGTTAAACTCGTCGCGCTTTTAACTACAGATGCGAACGATGCCTTGCCGTCGGATTATCGTTTTTCAAAGTACTGGAGATTAATTCGGAGCACAGCATGGGTGTTAAGATTTGCTCACAACCTAAAACACAAACGACGACCTGAAAAGCGGACTGGTGAATTGACAAGCACCGAAGTCAAGAGGGCTGAGCAGTTGTGGGTAAAAGAGAGTCAGCAACGAACATTTTCTGAAGAGATTTCATCGCTACAAAAGACGCAGTTTGTGGAAAAGTCCAGTTCTATCCGACAGCTTTTGCCATTTCTTGACTCGGACGGCATTCTTAGAGTAGGAGGTCGACTGCAGGCTGCTGCGATAGATAATGATGCGAAGCATCCAATAATATTACATCCAAAGGACAAGCTTACACGACTTTTAGTACTACAGTTTCACAACGATGCCGGACATGTAGGCAGAGAATCAGTTTTGAATAACTTAAGGCAACGCTTCTGGGTCCTGAAAGCAAGAGCAACTGTGAAAGCTGCCTGGAACGACTGTCAAGTATGTATTAATAGACGTGCAAAGCCAGATCCTCCAGTAATGGGACAGCTTCCAGATATACGTGTAAAACCGGTGGGCCGAGCCTTCAAAAACACTGGATTAGACTATTTCGGTCCAATAACCGTCCGAGTTGGACGGAGGCACGAAAAACGATATGGAGCTCTGTTTACGTGCCTCAATGTGCGCGCTATTCATATCGAAATTGTCCAAAACTTGACGTCGAGTGGCGTTATCATGGCTATAAGACGATTTATATCTCGACGTGGCTGTCCAGCTGAAATGTGGTCAGATAATGCGACGACATTCAAAGGAGCAGACGCGGAGTTACGCCGGTCTGTACAAGCCCTAGAGAGCAACGAGTTCCTTCGATTTGCCACATTAAAAAACTTTGACTGGCATTTTATTGCGCCAAACTCACCGCATATGGGGGGATGTTGGGAAAGACTTATAAGGTCCGTCAAAACTGCGTTAAAGGTTACGCTGAAGGAACGGTTCCCGACTGACGAGACATTACTTACAATAATGACTGAAACTGAGATGACTATAAACAGTAGACCTTTGACTCACGTGCCGATTGACCACACTGACGAATCCCCTTTGACACCGAACGACTTTTTACTAATGAAATCTGACAAATTTAACCTTCCCTTTGGACATTTTACTGAGAGTGACTTATTGAGAAGAAACTGGCGCGAAGCTCAAAAACTAGCTGACTTAGTGTGGCAGAGGTGGGTCAAAGAATATCTGCCGACCCTGACTAGACGTGACAAGTGGTACGGACCGACAAGACCTGTGACTGACGGTGACATAGTAATTATTGCTGACGACCAAGCGCCTCGTAACCTTTGGTTGCGAGGTGTCGTGACCAAGACTTACCCTGGACGTGACGGACTTGTGAGAGTAGCTGACGTTAGGACGCGACAGGGACTCTATCGACGACCAGTGGCAAAGCTCTGCAGACTGGATGTCTGCGTCCGACCCTGAGTATTGGTGGTTTCCAATACTGGGGGTGAGGATGTTGCAGACTCCTTTCTGCAGCCCTTTGCTGACCATAACTTGACACTGACGTGACAATTGAAGATTGACTTGACGACTTGACCAAGACAGACGAGGGAGAGTTTTGTGTCGAATAAAATAAGAGACTGTCTAAAGCAAAGACCGGAGTTTTATTCTCAACAACACCATATTCCAATTTGAATATGGGAACGATGAACACCAATCCGAAAATGTTTCGTTCGTTTCAACCTTTGTTATATGTGAGAGTAAGTACTTGTTTATTTTTGCGTTCTGCTTTCACATGCAACAAACTTCTTGAGCACATTGCACTCAGAACGGTACTGCCGTCTGCCGGTTAATTTTCATTCATGAAAATGGGACGAAGATGACAATGGCACGAGTGAAAATGAAGAATAAGTGTGTCGCGAAACGGTCACAAAACGATTACTGACGCCCATTGAGAATTTCATATTCGCCTTTAGTACAGTTCACATAAAAAGTTACCAAATTATGTAAAATTAATTTAATTGGTAAAAAACTTTAAACTACACCGAGCGCGTTTAAAAGTATTGACACAATTTCTAACGTTGCATGCTCAGTCTTTATCACAGCACAGGTAAGTATATTACTGACAATCACAGACAGAAATTTTCCGCCCCACGTTTTCGCCCGTCGTGCCTTAATGAGGTTTTCCGTGGGTGCGAGCCGTTTTCCCGCGGTAAAAAATTATATAGCTAGCAATAGTATACTTTTCACCCAAATCCGTCTAATCGCTTAGGCTCCAAGAAGTAACAGAGAAATACTCATTGTTTCCTCGGTTTGTTGGTGCTGACAGTACGCTGCGCGTGCGCTGCTGTCTGCGTCGCGTCGGTAACGGTACCGCGTCGCCATACGGGCATCGGGCACTACTCCTGCCCTGGATTCAACTCGTCCTTGGCACACGCCTATACTTTTTTATGTCTTTGTCTTTATCGGTGCACTACACCGCTATACGATTACTGCTATATCTATAGAAGCATATTATTAGCTGATGTTTTATAAGTATAACGTGGGAACTCTAATTTTAATTATAGGTACCTACTGTACTTTAAGCTGAATAATAAATAGTAGCTATGAAACTACAAATTATTACATGCTGCATTTGATGAAGCAATAAAATAACAAAGAATTCAAGCACCAGAGAGGTGCTTCTCTTCACGGGCAAATGGGCTGACTAGTACCAGTCTTAATACAGAAATATACGACAATGCTATCTGAAATCCACTTTTTTATTGCACCGTCCTAAGGCACCGTCAAAGTTCTGTCTGCACTGTAAGAGATAGGTTGTGATCATGATTTTATGTAGGTATTGTATGTAGGTACAACTGTAAAACTAATTTTGGAAATATGTACCTAACGCATAGTAAATCAGCATTCTATCATTAGACTCACACGTAAAAGCTAGCTTCAACATCAGCAATACAGTCGGTATCAAGTATCAAGTTACCCCATTACCGCTGCTATTACTAGCATTATTCATTCAATATAAAAGAGGTCCATTTCACATTCCGACCAAATTGAACTTAATCGAGAGATAATGTGAGACTGATCAATGCAGCTCCATGAATAAGCAAAAGATGGTAATCAGAAGATAATGGTGATGATGCGAAGATAACCACGTTCAAACTAATAGTATGTATCTGCGAAGCGTGTATATTGATCGTAAGATTCTGGAGTGGAGGCCACGCGACGGAAAGCGCATAACAGGATGAAATGATGATACGAGTAACATTCCAGATGAAAATAAAACTGATTCGCAACAAACCGCTGCCCGTTCGGACGAATTCAGCAGAAATTTCGCACAGAAAATCAAAATAAAATATATATTCTTCTTCTATAGAGTGGATTATCGAGTCAGTGAACAACCCGACTAAACTCTGGTGTCACAGTTTTTTAAACTCCGCACAAAACTTCAAAACCGTGCCATCTAATCTGAGCACGGAATGTGTTTTGCTATTATCCAAGGTTGTGGTATCATGTTGAGCATCCTATGAAACATCCTGGAGTGCAGGTGTAGTTGCTCGTGACCTGTTTCCAAACCGTGCACTCCTTACTCCCTTCCAGTTCCAAAACATGTTTATCAGTATATTCTTTCTGTCTGTTTCAGGTATTGATCTGTCGAGATGAGCGCGATAGTGAACGCGGGCTTCGACGTGCTGTCGGGGGCCGCCATTGCCACCGCAGGTACGCAGGTAATTGCTATGTATTACACACATGATTCAATCCAAAGCGTTATTGAAGTTCATTGCTAGCTGGCTTTAACCACTCAACTGTTCTTGGCAGCAAAAGCTACCATAAGCAAACTCCAATCTACTGCCCATGGTCGAAAAAGCTACCAATTTTATCGCAAACCTATCATGGTTATAGGTTACTTTTTGCGTTAATTTTGTTGCGTTGCATAGCATAACATTCAAATTTATGGTATGTCTGAAAAAATGTGGGATATTTGAAAACTTTATTTATTTATTTATTTATTTAACTGTTTATTGTACACAATAAAATACAAAGGATAATACATATAAAAACAAGACACAACAGGTACAGCTTATTTCTAAAAAGAAATCTCTTCCAGCAGACCTAGGCTAGAGAAATAGCATACTGCAACTTTTTTTATGAATATGACCAAAAATAAAAACAGCAGCTAGTATAATATTCTTCTATTCATAATATTACGTCACAATTTTTTTCTTTTAAACCTTCCAGGTGGCCTGGTTCATCCCAATGTTGGTGGCTGCGATCGCGTACTTTCAGTTCGACGCGACAGACCCGGAGGGTCGGCCCAGGGATGTGGACGAGGGTATACTCCAGCCAGAATACGACTTCATCATCGTCGGGGCTGGATCAGCTGGTCAGTAAATAGATAGAGGCAACCAAATACACAGTGCGGGCACTTGGCTCTATTGGGATAGCAAAGCGCTTTGCTCAGCGTAAGATCTAAGGGGGATTTCTCAAACCGTGGTCTCAAACATTACTACCTATGTCTCAAATGTAAGGAATTTCCCTGGCTCCCACACCAATCTTTCGAATGTAAAAAATATATGAATCATTTTGCCTTCTGTTTCTCCAATGCCCCGTTTACAAATATCTGTGGTGGATCTTAAAAGGTCGTCGACCAGACACAATGAATAACCATAACGAGTCAACACGAAAGTCAGCAATTAGTCTCCCTCGCGAGTAACTAAACTAAAAATTATGGAGACTTGTAAAAAATATGATATGAATGAGCGCATAAGTTAGTAAGATAACGGTTTTTTTCTACAACCCCAAACGCTCCAATTTAAAACATTTTAAGCACCCCAGAGCTTTAAGTGTTTAATGAGAACTAACAATTATTTTTCAGGAGCTGTAGTAGCAAACCGTCTCTCAGAAGTTGGTCACTGGAAGGTGCTACTGCTGGAAGCAGGTGGAGATGAGACTGAAATATCGGACGTCCCTCTCTTAGCGGGATATCTACAGCTGAGCAAGCTGGACTGGAAGTACAAGACTGAACCGCAGGGAACCAGCTGTTTGGGTAAGCACGTCATGATGATAATTATAACTAGAGCTTCAACAATAAATGGGTTATTTTAGGCACCTCTGAAATGTTTTAGAGGGACAATTTAGGATGAATGAACTGTGTGTTGTATGATATACGAGTAGTACTAGCCTTTCGTCTTAATTTACCTAAACCAAAACCTTGTCTCTTTCCACCCAAGATATAAAGAAAAAGAAAACGCCTTATAAAAATACAGAAGCAATTTTGTCTTACTGGTAAGTTACTCTTGTTTTTATAAATGTTTTTTTTTTCTATTTCCAGCAATGGAAGGCGGTCGCTGCAACTGGCCGAGAGGAAAGGTCCTTGGAGGCAGTTCCGTCCTCAACTACATGCTGTATCTGCGAGGAAACAAAAAGGATTACGACAACTGGGCAGCCCAAGGCAACAAGGGCTGGAGTTATAAAGATGTACTATATTATTTTAAAAAGTCGGAAGACAATCAGAATCCTTACCTGGCTCAAACGCCTTACCATAGCACGGGGGGATATCTAACAGTAGCTGAAGCACCATATCACACCCCTTTAGTGACAAGTTTCATTGACGCTGGGATGGAACTTGGGTACACAAATAGGGATATCAATGGAGAAAATCAAACTGGGTTTATGGTTGCTCAAGGCACTCTCAGAAGAGGTAGTCGTTGTTCGACTTCTAAAGCATTTCTAAGACCAGCTAAAGATCGTGCAAACTTGCATATAGCTATGCATTCGCATGTTACAAAAGTTCTGATAGATCCGCGCACTAAAATTGCTTTCGGAGTCGAATTTGTAAGAAACAAACTGATACACAGAATCAGAGCTCGAAAAGAAGTTATTCTGTCAGCTGGAACAATAAATTCTGCCCAGTTGCTGATGCTCTCAGGAGTAGGACCTGCAGAAGAACTGACTAAGCACAGAATCCCTGTTATACAAAATCTTAAAGTTGGACATAATCTTCAAGACCATATAGGCCTAGGTGGCTTAGCATTCATGGTTAACAAAGAGATTTCAATAGTAGAACATCGTCTACATACAGTGAGTACGTTGATGGAATATGCAGTAATGGGAGAAGGTCCTTTAACTATTATGGGAGGAGTTGAAGGCCTTGCTTTTGTCAATACAAAATACGTCAACGCCTCTGACGATTTCCCAGACATTGAATTCCATTTTATTTCTGGCTCTACAAATTCTGATGGAGGCGAACAACTGAGGAAAGTTCATGGCCTAATGGACACATTCTATGACGCCGTCTTCAGACCTATAAATAACATGGATGTCTGGAGCATTATTCCGATGTTGCTTCGTCCTAGAAGCAAGGGCTTCATACAACTGCGAAGTGCTAACCCATACGACTATCCTTACATTTACCCAAATTATTTAACAGATGAAATGGATGTAAAGACTTTGATTGAAGGTGTAAAGATTGCTGTCGCTGTGTCAAAGACCCGAGCATTCCAACGACACGGTTCAACACTAAACAAACATGTTTTCCCGGCATGTGTTAGCATACAGAGGTACACAGATGCTTATTGGGAATGTATGATCAGGCAATACACCGCAACGATATACCACCCCGTTGGTACTGCAAAAATGGGCCCCTATTGGGACCCTGATGCGGTCGTTGACCCCCAACTCAGAGTCTACGGTGTCAAAGGCCTTCGAGTGATCGACGGGAGTATAATGCCTAATCTAGTGAGTGGGAACACGAATGCCCCGATAATTATGATAGGAGAGAAAGGCAGTGACATGATCAAAGAGTTTTGGCTGAAGCGGAGGATTTCGAGATATTACGCCTGATGGAAATGTACAAAATGAAGCGTTAGACGATTATCAGTATTAATGTGAAGGTGTGAAAGTATTGTTAGAGCCAGGAATGAATAATGTTCAAGATGAGATAGCAATCCTAGAGTCAGTCCTACAAAGTAGAACCATCGTCGTTTAAATAATGAAGTCATTTACGTAACCTTGGCTTGATTTTTATTTATGTAAATATTTTCTGTTGTTATTGCGACTGTTAATTTATTTTAATTATTAAAATTATTTGTTAGGTATGTATAAGAACCGAATTTGGATCTAGTTGCGACAGTTCCGTCCATACATTTAAGTTTAAAATAATAATAAAACGTATGTTCATACTTATTGCTGTTATTTTTGTAGTACCTCTTTCATGCTTTTTTAGGCCGTTGACACTCTGCCTTATTGCTAACTGATTAAAGTCATATATGTACAACCGATTTCCAAGTATTACATATTGTTCTGATAATATCACAATAGAGATTTCATTCATTATTTAGGTCGTACGTAAGCAAGTGCAGTAATGCATGGAGACAGAGAATCTGCTGACTGTGGTAGTGTCCACGATATGACGCTGCACAGAGTAATTAATGCAAAACAATGTATACCTAACTAAGAATAATAAAAATTGTGGCTCAACGTGAACGTACGATTTTCTAGGGAGCGTACGTTAAAACAAGAACGACTAGATTATAATAAGAGTTCGATATAAAGTTTCTAGTATTTACCTAAATTGTACAATCTCAAATCAGTATCAAAATCTAGTTCTTTTTTGTATAAAGCTATTTTAAAAAGTCGTAATCGTATCGTAACTATAAAAACTTACGTTCTATAACTAAAACATTAGAACTGACCAAAGTTCATCAAAACATATTTAAATTCTGTCTGTAATTAAATAGCTGAGTTGACTCATTCATCAAAATATATGAATAAAATGTTAGAACTACAACCAATTTATATCCTCTAAAATAAGTAGGTAAGCAAAATATGACATACACGTTGCAGTATCTGTTCTCTTTATTGCACTGTGCAGGTCATAATACAAAAATACATCGACCGATACGATGGTAACAATAAATTTGCTTAGTTGCTGAAACGATACAATTGCTATATTCTACAACAGTTGTGCGAAAGTTCTACTCGGATGTGAATGTGCCTAAATTACCGAAAATGTCGAGCCCACAGTCGTTGGTGTTCAAATCCATGGTGTCTTCCCAAAGGATCATGTTCAGTTTGTTGCCTGGACTTGGAACGATGATAGTTCTCCGCATGGCTATACATTTGTATCGCCCTGATATAGAGGACGCCGCTCATCGAGTCATACCGACAGATCAACTGTATGATTGCTACGATTTCATTATAGTGGGAGGAGGATCAGCAGGTTCTGTCCTCGCTAGTCGCCTATCAGAAAACCCTGACTGGACTGTGCTACTGTTAGAAGCAGGTCAAGATGAAAACGTACTTTCGGAAGTTCCAGTTGTATTCCCAGTGCTTCAAACTTCGTCTATAGATTGGCAGTTTGTCACGGAACCAAGTGATCAGTATTGTCTAAGTATGGTTGACAGACGGTGTAAATGGCCCAGAGGGAAAGTGCTCGGCGGTTCAAGTGTGTTAAATGCGATGTTGTACATAAGAGGTAATAAACGTGACTATGACAATTGGGCTGCTAGGGGTAACCCTGGTTGGTCATACGCAGAAGTGTTGCCTTATTTTATCAGATCAGAAGACATGACCATACCCGAATATCAGAACGATCCTTATCACGGAGTCGGTGGACCATTGACAATTGAACATTTTGCTTTTGAACAACCTATAACCAGGGATATACTGCAGGCTGGTCAAGAGCTTGGCTACGAAATTATTGATGTCAATGGAAAATATCAAGCTGGCTTCACTAGATCACATGCAACTGTACGAGAGGGTCTCCGATGTAGCACAGCCAAAGCATTTCTACGACCTGCATCAAAAAGGCCCAATCTGCACGTCAGCGTTCATTCTTTGGTAGAAAAAGTTCTTATAGACGAAAACAAGAGAGCGTACGGGGTATTATTTTCAAAACAAGGTCATACTAAAATTGTTAAAGCAAGTAGAGAAGTGATACTGTCAGCTGGAGCCATTCAATCTCCTCAGTTGCTAATGTTATCAGGTATAGGTGATGCTCAGGAATTGAAAGAACTAGGAATTTTTCCAATAGTGCACCTGCCGGGTGTTGGGAAGAATCTTCAGGATCACATTGCAATGGGTGGTCACTCTTTTCTCTTCGACAATCCTTTTGATAACGGGACCGAGTACTGCTTTAATCTGAACAACGTTTTGACAGTTCCCTCTTTAGTAGACTTCGCAGTTCACCACAAAGGACCAATGTACAGTATGATGGAAGCAGAAGCTATGGCATTTATCAATACTAAATATCAAGACCCTGCTGAAGATTATCCTGATATTCAGTTGTTTATAGCTCCGACGGCCGACAACATGGACGGTGGCTTGTTCGGGAAGAGAGCCAACGGATTGACTGATGAAACTTACGCTGAACTGTATGAAGATATTTTGTTCGACTCTTCGTTTTCTATTGTGCCCCTGCTGTTGAGGCCCAAAAGTCGAGGATATCTGACTCTCAAGGACGCAAGCCCGTATTCTCCACCTCGGATTTATCCGAACTACTACTCGGATCCAGACGATGTGAAGATAATGGTAAGTTGTTAAATAAGACATCTTATGGCCACTTGACTGATATGATAATGATAAATCACAATCAGAGACGGATAGATTAGTTTATAATTGATATTTTGAACAAATATAGAACACAGGTACCTGGTACCATCAACTTGCTGAAATAAATATACATAGCAGTGCCTATAATTAAAACAGTATAACAGTCGAAATACGACAAAGATTTCAAGACCAAATTTAGTTTATATGAGTTATAAAATACTGAGTAATGGTAAAATTTTCTCATTTCCAGGTAGAAGGCGCCCGACTAGTCCAGGAGCTGATCAGCATGCCAGCTCTTAGGAGGCTGAACACTCGCCCTAACCATCACAGAAATCCAGGCTGCTATAACTACGAGCTGATGTCTTTCGAGCATTTGGAGTGTCAGGCGCGGCACCACTCTCTCACCATATACCATCCCGTGGGCACCTGCGCCATGGGACCAGTGGAGGATTATAACGCTGTGGTTGATGCTAGACTCAGGGTTAGTATAATTTATAAATTATTATAATAGACTAGTTTTCCTCCCGCGGTTTCACATGCATTAAATTAGTTTTCCCGCGGTAGCCTGTGTCTCGTTAGATGTAGACAAAAATAACTTTTTTGGATCACCACAATCTTTAAACTCGACTTCTAAGTAGAGTATCGAGAAAATGAAACATGTGTTTTTAAGTTATATCTTTAGCAATACAGCAACAAAAACCGCATTCAGATTGGTGTAGTAGTTTTTTAGTGGTGCGTGAACAAACATACAGACAGATAAAAAATCTAAAAACAGTGTTTTTGGTTTGAGAGATCCCCTCAAATTTTGTTATTTATCTCCTACCACCACCAGTTACGTATAGATTAGTCTGATTCCTACTTATACCATTAGCGAAGCACTGAATGTGCACTATAAACTGGACTCATACCATTTAACTACGTAAAACGACTAGAGACGTAACTTAGCATCTACAATTAGGTTTTTCTGCGCTCTGCGCCATGGTATATCATTTATAAATACACAACTATTGTATTCAAATCAGGAGTCATAATGAGACTGTACTAAGTATAATTTTGTATAAGTTGTTGTATAAGTGATAGAGAAGGACAAAAAAATACATCATCAATTGTCTATAATATTTTGTTCGCTATTTTAAACAAAATATTTTTTCAAATCGATGGTGTATTTGCTCTTGAATTCAGTCTAAGTCTGTATCAGAGCTGAGCTGTTCCCAGACAGAGTCATCAAAAAAAGCTTCTCATTTCAGCTTTCACTCTATTACTTTTATAATATTTTTTAACTTTTTAACTTTTTTAACTGCCTCCGTGGTCTAGTGGTCTGAGCCATGGGCTTACGATCCGGAGGTTCTGGGTTCGATTCCCAGGGGGGGAACACAAAGTTGATATTTGTCAATTTATCACTTTGTGAGGTTTTCCCCAGTTTGGTTAGGACATTGCAGGCTGAATCACCTGATTGTCCGAAAAGAAAAAGGATTCCGTGCTTCGGAGGGCACGTTAAGCCGTCGGTCCCGGTCGCTGTCTTTGATAGTGGTCGTTACTGAAACCATGTCAGAGGCCTATAGCTGAGCTACTAGGCGGTTTGAAAACTCTGACACCAGGGTTTATCGGGTCGTTGTTCGACTCGAAAATCCACTCGCTAAGAAGAAGAAGATAATATGTTTTGATTTTTTTATTTAAACTATTCCGTCTTATAATTCCAGGTGTACGGCATCAAGAACCTCCGCGTAGTGGACGCCAGCATCATGCCGACCATCACCAGTGGGAACACCAACGCTCCCACCATCATGATCGCGGAGAAGGCAGCAGACATGATCAACCAGGACTGGGAAGACTCCAACCAACAACCTTACTGTCAAACCGTACCCATGTACAGATCTAATGAAGGAAATAAAGCAACAGATGAAGCTAAAGCTAAGCAAAAGCCAAATGTAACAATGACTAGAGTGGTTCCAGATGTTTTTAATGAAACAGCAAATCTTTTCACTTACTTACCGCTAGACAATCTAAAGCCGAAAGTTGCGAAAGCTAAACCAAAGGAAACAGAGAAAGTGAGAGACAATGTTGTTAACAGAGAACACGACACTAAGTTTAAAGAATATGTTCCTGTAACACAATATCCTCCACAAAACCCTTATACGTTTGACCCATCATACAACAACGTTATCAATTCACATTATCAAGCTCCTAATCCTTTCTATATTTCCCCAGGTTATCTTCTTCAACCATATCCATACGTGTATGTTCCAAATCCGTACGAGACGGTATATCCTTCAGAATCTAACGTACAAGATATACCAAACTTATTTAAACCTAATTCCATTAAAAAAGATTATTCCAATTATAAATTCAAACCTTCAAAATACCCGCTCACAATTCAAAATCCTGCGCATGAGGCTGAAATAGTTCAACAAGATACGCCTATTTATTATGAAACACAAGAAATGCCGTCTCATAAAAACAAACAATGTAAGATTTGGTTGTATTATAACGGGTTAAAATATGAAGTTGTAGTATAAAAATAAAATTAATTATATTTAACTTAATATACGTATGTACCTAACTACTCATGAAATTAATAACTGGATCACTAACACAAAATAAACAAATGCTATAAATATTCATTTGTTTTAGTGACCTTTTAGTGACCTTTTAGTCACTGTGGAAATTGTTATATTTTCTGAGTAATTAATTACATACATGCAATTTATTACGACGTAAAATCGAATCACTAAATTTAAGTTAATTATTTTACAAAACCAGTGCTAATTTAAGAATACATGCATAATTTTGGAGTGTTCAAGTGTGTTTTTTTTCTTTTTCATTTTGGTATTATCTGTGAAGACCTGTAATTGGCTTTCAGTTTTTATTAATTTTAAGTACCGTGATGTAATAGCTGTTGGTTTTCCTAAAAAATAAAAATAAAATAAAATAATATTACAGATAAATAATTAAGTTTTTTAAATACAATTGTTACGATACGTAAAACTGAGCAAATATTTTATTGTGTTCCCAAATAAGATTTTAGTGAATGTGCGTAGCCAAATATACTTTCCAAAAGAATTAATGCTGTACTGTAGTAATGAAAATATACAGGGTGTTAAAAAAGTACTATGTTCCTTTAAACCACATGTTCTACTGATGATACCAAACAACTTTCCCAAAGAAGAAAAATGTAAGCTCGAAAAAGAATATGCCTTTTCCATACAAACATGCTTTCCGGGATCTGCAGTTTTGTATGGACAAGGCAGAATTTTATTTCAGGCTTAAAATGTTGTGCTTTGGGGAAGTTATTTGGTATCATTAGAACATGTGGTTTAAAGGAACATAGTACTTTTTTTCACACCCTGTATATCAGGTAATTACTCGTAAATGTCTCTTTCTTATGTAATTAAACACTCAAGATTACGATAATAATGCTAAGAATAGTTACAATAAAGTCAAAGTCAAATCATTTATTTCCAAATAGATTCTTACGAACAGAACAGTACATTTAGAAAGTCACAAGCGAGACTATTACAAAGAAAATTATATCAATGTCACAAAAGAAAATAAAATAAAAGATATATCACAATGATGAAGAAGCGCAAGAAACTCGCACTTTGCGGCCCTCCTTTCGTTTTCACTTACTCCTATATATTCTGTGCTCCTACTTTTGGCCATCGTTTTGATCAAAATTCGGTTGGTGTTCGCAATGTATCCGCAATGTTAATAATCAATCAATCTAAGGCCCGTATTTATAATCAGCTCTCAAGAGTAACAGCAAGTTTGAGTTCGTATCGGAAATGTCACTTCAGTAAAAAACGACCGCTCTCACACTTGAGATCGCTTTATAAATACGAGCCTAATAATAATAAGGATTTCGTTTACCTCGCTTTAGTACTAAGTACTAGTAAGTAAATTAAATAGTGCTTACCACGTGGAAAATAATAAGAACCACAAGTTTTTCATTCATCGAGTGATGTCATCTTGCCCTTGATTACATAAAATTACCATTTTACTATGTAGTGCAGTCTGTAGTGCAACTGTGTTGCTGTAGTATTTATATAATTATCATTTGTGGTTTTATGATACGGAATTAATACAATACTGATAGAAACACTAATCAAGCTAAACAACTACATCAATGAATTAAATAAATAAAGATAACCAACACAGTCACGCCTTTATCCCTAATGGGGTAGGCAGAGCGTCAACGACCCAAACAAAGGTCGTTTCGCCACGTCTGATAAGTTTTGAAGGTTGTTGTTTAAGATAGATCTGTATATTGCTGTAGTGACAGGTTGTCAGTCCATCGCCTAAATTACAATATACTGAAACCCTCAGATCCCTTAGCTGTTTTTTTTTTGTTGTTGTGAAAGTGGTTTAGTTTCATGAGCAAGAATCATGACGTATAGAATTTTAGTTCAATAATTCCTTTATTTTACAGCAAGCAGTTGCGAAGTATTTTAAATAAAAAACAGTAAAAAATAAATTCGCTAGTTTTTTTTTTTTAATTGAATACTTGCTTTCTTTTGTTTAATCTTGTGTACTTGCTTTTTAACTATTACTTATCTTAGAACAAGGTAACGTTTTTTATAAAAAAAAACTTTGAAAACAAATCATAAAACATATCTCTCAAACATAGATTGGACATGTCGAAAAGTGGTCTTCACCAAGTTCTAAACCGGAACCAATACATCGAAATAAATCAAGCAAAACCGGGGTCCAAAGTGCGTACAAAAAACGAAATAAATAAAATGTATTTGGTGCTTACGAGTATCAAACAGCAATATTTACTTGAGCTTGTACCTGCGCTGCGCTCGCCGGCCGGCTAGTAGGCTGCATGAACTGTCAGTCGCTTGCGGAGCGCCACTCACCGAGCTTGTGACCGAATTTTGAGTTTCAAATAAAGTAAAGTAAAGTAAAGTAAAGTAATCATTTATTTTAGTGCAAAGATACATAATAGGTAAAATTTACATTCTTAACTTATTAAATAACACTAAAAAAGGTAGTCACTCAGCACATGCTGTAGCACTAAGCACTACAACGCTGGTCTTCCGTGGTACCTAATTGTGCTCGTAGCACAGTCAAGACAAACTGATGACTTTAAAAAAATTGACAAAATAAAATGAGAACGTTTTTAAACAGTGTCAATACTACCAAACAATAACAGAAATAATGAAAGTGAAGAAACATACCTAAATAACAGAAGTGTGAGGGTTTAAGTTCAATATAATATATTTATATATAAATAACGTTATTTACGTTGTTTTTTTAATTTGATTCACCGTAGTGAGGTAAGTCTCAAATATTTTATATGGATTGATAGGCAGTTCTACGAATACACGGATATAAATTGGGTTTAAATTAAATTCAAGTGATAGTATTTTTGTTTATAATTAATTAAAACTTTCTAAAGAGATAGCTTCAAACATGTTTTTAAATTAATAATGCATTATTTCATTGCTGCAATTTAAAACAGTAGACCTACAATAGATGGATTCTTTTGTAAATCAGTTAATGATCAGTAAACCTCTAAGCTAGACTTTGACTCTCGACATATTGAACAAGGGGAACAAGATGATTATACCAACCATCAGAAAAAAGCCAGTTTTAACAGCCTCTAAAGCATAAAGTGGCAAAGAAAAATAAACCTTATAACAATGGTGCGAAAGGAAAAATAGCCTGCACGCACAATCTAAAAACTATCTGCTGATATTTCTTCGTCTTACTAATGCCTACTACACCGAAATGTCTAGAATGCCCACTTTATCAGAATAATATCCCTTTGACTAAATATAGGAAATTAATTCATCCAATCTCATTTCTAGATATTTTTCTTGGAGACATCCAGGATAATACACTTTTAAAAGTGGCATTATTGTTCTTTCTTTTCCAAACTAATAAATCGTTATAGGTTGTAATAAATATTACCACATACGGGACACATTTTGATTAATTGAATCATTTACTCACATCATCATTACCATACAGGAAAATAACATACCTATGCCAAAAAGGGACAATTTATATTTCCTAATTTATGTATAATCAAATCAATCATCATGAATAATTTAATTTTAACTAAGAAAAAAATAAAATTATTAATGTTAATGATATGTTAATATTTTATATCCTTCAATTCCATAGAAACAGGATTAAATACACCAAAATTAACGTGGCTCGACTATAATAGATACCTACCTATTTATTAGGTACCCACAATCATATTCCTTTCGCCATCAATGAAAGTCAAGCTTAGATGTTTACATTACACATTGTAGTTTACTGATAATAACTTTTACAAAACATACTTACTTTGATTTGATTAGATTTTATGAGAAAACAAAATGTGTCTGACTGAGGAACATGATTTGGTACTTGAAAAACTAGAAACACGCGACACAAGATGCTAAGGATACAATGCAATGCAAACAATCATCATAACAACGTAGTCGGATTGTGAATAAATTGTTTTTGTATATAAACGCAATGCTCTCAAGCTTTTTCAGCGCTATAAGGAACCAGCAAGATGACGTGGGCTTGCGACCCTGGCATAACGACCAATATAGCCACCAGCTACCAACATGCTCTACCTCTCTTCGCAAACACCCTTCAGGCGTTCATGGCAGCGCAGTGTGCCCTGGTCGGCGACCACCTTTGGCCGGCTGATGCTTTACAGAGTGTGTTACAAGGTATGCCATCTTAGCCACAAGATACCAATATAGCCACCAGCTACCAACATGCTCTACCTCTCTTCGCAAACACCCTTCAGGCGTTCATGGCAGCGCAGTGTGCCCTGGTCGGCGACCACCTTTGGCCGGCTGATGCTTTACAGAGTGTGTTACAAGGTATGCCATCTTAGCCACAAGATACCAACATAGCTACCAGCTGCCAACACGCTGCGCTCTACCTCTCTTCGCAAAGACGCTGCAGGCGTTCATGGCAGCGCAGTGTGCCCTGGTCGGCGACCACCTTTGGCCGGCTGATGCTTTACAGAGTGTGTTACAAGGTATGCCATCTTAGCCACAAGATACCAACATAGCTACCAGCTGCCAACACGCTGCGCTCTACCTCTCTTCGCAAACACCCTTCAGGCGTTCATGACAGCACAGTGTGCCCTGGTCGGCGACCACCTGTGGCCGGCTGATGCTCTATTACACCTACATAATGCCAATATAGCCACCAGCTACCAATACAATATAGTCACCAGCTACCAACATAGCCATCAGCTAACAAAATGCGATACTATCCTTTGAGTCCTTTGTGATGTGTTGTGTTTTGAGTTGATCCTATGTGTAATAACTAACTGAGAGTTATTCTTTGCATTTATTTTCTTGTTCTTAACTCATTTACTTATGTACAGTAGCGGCCATGATTTAGCTTTGATGTATTCTAGGTCATCTTAGGTCTTTACATTAATACCTATCAACCTATAGATAATAAGTAGTACGACCATATACGATGCTAAACGAATATTAAAATGAGTACCTAGATACATATATAATTACGTTATAGAAGGCAACTTGGCAATGCATTCAGAGTTCAAGTATTTGTAAACAGCTCTCGTAAACCTGTTTATCTTTAACTTATAGAATAAATGCAACATTTTGTCATTTAAGTAAATTCTATACACGTACAGAGTTCATCCATGAGTTATAGTATACAGGGTGGAATTTCCACACCGCACTTGGCGGTAAAGTACTCTAATACTAGTGATAGCAAATTTTACTCAAAGGAAATATTTCTTCAGTTTATAAATAGAATTCAGTACCTCCTCGGTAGTAGCTCAGTGGTAGAGCGCTGGTCTGGCATTCCAGAGTTGCGGCATGCCCGAGGCGAATTTATTATTTCTTTCTTTCATATTATATGAAATAAAATAGCATTGTGAGTGCTAAAAAATCCTCAAAAAATATAAATAGAAGCATATCTAGCATTCACAGTTTTTTTTTTAATACGCTTGCCAAACCCGGGAATCGAACCTACTAAATGGTATGATATTTTTTATGTATGATGTTTCATTTTATACATGAATGAGTCTGCTCAAGAGCCTAGATGCATATTAAGCAAGCGAAGATAAGGTCGTCAATAGAATGGGTCACACCTAGAAGAAAAGATAGGCACTCTCACTTTATATACCTACTTACTTATGTCTGTGTATGACTACGCATTTCGTCAATGCATCAGTAAAATTATAAAATAACGGTACAACTGTTGAAGGCTAAAACTTTCATTGTAATTGTAAGTTGGTAGTAGAACTGAATCTAAGTAGAATCAAAACCAAAAATAAATTTAAAAAAAAAACGAGAATTCTCGTAATTATAAGTTACTACTCCAGTCTAGTAATTTCTCCGGACCGAAATTTCTGTCCGTGTAAAAGTAAAATGCTTCTAAAACTAAAAGTGCTTCGTGCTTCACATTGTCAAAACCGCAGAATGCTAAATGAGCAAGTAGCTATTGCAAGATCAAATTACTCCAAGGAACCGCGATATTACGTATCACTTGCAAAAAAATAAATACATACATACTCGCCTATTTCTTTTACAGGGTAGGCAGAACGTAAATTAATTAGCAGCGCTGAATACGCACCTCATCGCATATTCGATTTTTTTTTATGTGAAAATTTCGTTATCTTAGCAACCCTTTTCAGTTTACGAGACACCGTCCATTTACACCACCCTGTCCATTTCGTATTTCAGATCCAAATTACGACTTCATAGTGGTGGGAGCAGGGTCAGCCGGTGCCGTGGTCGCCAACCGACTGAGCGAGGTGCCACAATGGAAAGTGCTACTCATTGAAGCTGGAGGGAACCCTACCTTAACCACAGAGGTAAAAGAAACATGAACAATAATGTTCTATGCAAAATTTAGCAAAAATTATGTTATTGAAACAAAAAACAAATTACTAAATGTGGGATTATAATTTCATTTCCAGATACCGCAGATTTTCTTCAACAACTTCGACTCGCCTGTCGACTGGGGATACAAACCACAACCGCAAGATGGCGCCTGCAGGGGCTACGTCAACAAACGCTGCGCCTGGCCCCGGGGCAAGGTCCTCGGAGGATGCAGCAGCATCAACGCCATGTACTACGTCAGAGGAAACAAACTCGACTATGACGAATGGGCAGCCAGTGGCAACACGGGGTGGAGCTATGACGAAGTCCTCCCTTACTTCAGGAAAAGCGAAAACTATTCAGAACCGCTCGCAGGCGATCTGAAGCAGTTTCACAGTAATGAAGGCTACCTGAGCGTGGAATGTCCAAATGATGACACACACGACTTCGAGAAAATGACAATAGCGGCTGCTACTCAACTAGGTATGAAGTTCATACCTGATATCAACGGTGCAGATCAGATGGGTGTAACAAAAGCTTGCACTACTACTCAAAATGGAGTTCGTCATAGTACTGCTAGGGCTTTTCTAGCGCCTGTCAAAGATAGAAAGAACTTGCACGTTTTGAAAAATGCTTATGTAACGAAATTATTATTCAAAGACAAATCGAATGTAGTCAGTGGTGTATTAGTACACAAAGACGGAAAATATACCACTATTAATGCCAAAAAAGAAGTAGTAGTGTCTGCTGGTGCAATCAATACTCCTCAGCTTTTGATGCTGTCAGGAATTGGGCCAAAGAAACATTTAGAAGCCCTAGGCATAGAAGTTAAAGCAGATTTGCCAGTCGGAGAAAACTTACAAGATCATCCTTATGTTGGAATCAATTACAAATTACCAGGAGATAAAAGCTTAACATCTACACCAAGTATAGCTGGCGCTTTTACGCAGTACATGCTGCAGAGAGAAGGTCCTTTAAGAACCACATCACCTTTTAGAGTAATTTCATTTACCAATACAACTGATCCTACAGCTACCAGTCCAGATATGCAGTATCACTATGTATTTTTCCCACCAAATATCGCTGACTTCATCGATGTTTATGGTTTACACGGATTTGGCGATGAATACCGAAAGAAATTCCAAGAAGTCAGTGAAAACCATTTTATATTCTTAGTAGCACCTGTTCTTCTGCATCCTAAATCAAGAGGAAGGATTGAGCTTAAAAACACTGATCCGTTTGAAAAGCCTCTTATTTACGCCAACTATTTTGACCATCCGGAAGACTTAGAAATATTTATTAGATCTTTAAAACAACATGCTATAAAATTCGGCGACACCAATGCTTTGAAATCTGTCGGATTTCAGTTACAGTGGCTAGAATTGAACAATTGTAAAGGACTTGATAAAAACTCAGACGAATTCTTAGAATGCTGGGTGCGAGAAGCGACAGTATCTTTGTACCATCCTACGTCTACAGCAAAAATGGGACCAGACAGTGATGAGACAGCAGTAGTTAATCCTGAATTGAAAGTCAGAAAAGTAGATAGACTGAGAGTAGTTGATGCTAGTATTATGCCGACTATAGTCAGAGGAAATACAAATGCTCCTTCAATAATGATTGGTGAGAAAGGTGCTGATATGATCAAAAAGTTTTGGTTAGATGCACATACTGAGCTTTAATTTTACGAATAAATGTATGAATGGTGATACGAATACCTGAAAGATGAATTATTTTTAAGAAGTACAAATATTTGTGTAAGAAATATAGTTAAATAATCTACTTATTACTTTTTAATTTATTCTTTAAAAAGTCCATCCTGTTATAACAGCACATAAAGTGATTTGCTATTTATTTCAATCAGGCTTTCACACATCTCATGGTAAAGGTATATCTTGGTCAAACCAAAAGTAGATCGGTCCACAAAAAATGTTAAAGGCACAAAATATGGGCTATCCAAAAATACCCCAGCAAGATAACTCACTGTAAGATAGCGATGTGCATCAGTATTATCAGCCAGTTTTCAATAACAATGGCTGCGTACGCGCACCCGTGACACAAGACCGTGCGCGGCGAAGCAGGGAGGACGCTCCCGGGATACTACAGGACTGACTGGAGTGACTGGTTTACAGGCGGTAAGCGAATTGTTTTACTCATATTTCACAGCTTTTATGACAGCATTTATTAAGAAAGTTTTTTTTTTCTCATTTAAGTAGGTATTACCTAAGTATTCTTTTCGTTCTTCAGTAGTAAATCTAGTATTTGAGGAATTTCGATATTTTTTTGCCAAATAAATATTTTCGAATACATACATCTACCAAATTAAAATAATCACAATATTGTTACAGTTTGTATTTTCACCTCTAATTTCAAGTGTCCAGCGTGTCTTACTATACTAGGTGTAAAGCCCGCAAACTGATAGGGGTTGCTCAGTCAACGATACTGAACAACTATCACCAGGATTTTTTTTCCGGGAAATAAAAAGTTTTAAAGACAATTTCCTTTTCCATACAAATTGTCTGATCGGGCTGGTCATTTTCTATGAGAATGTTTTTTTTTTCATTTTCTGAATAAAAATCCTAGTGGTAGTTGTTCAGTTTCGTTAACTGAGCAACCCCTATAAGTTTGCGGGACGCTGTCCCTTACACCCCGTATACTTTATTTTTTATTGCCGGATATTATATTTTTATTGTTTAGTTTATACTGTACAATTCTAATTAGTATAATTGTAGTATACTAGCTAACCATAAACACTCATATTACCTACTTGAACAACTTTATCTGTGATCTAGGTCAGTTTTGCAGTAAACTAATCTAATACATTTAAAAGATAAATTCCACCGACACCACAGTATAATCCATGGATTAAACTATCCTTCACTATAAAATAAATTAAAATGGCTCGGTAACACAAAATTGTGGTACAACAACAGATAAAGTGAAAGATAAAATGCTACAAAGGTTATCTTAAACAGGAGGTAAAAAGATCAAATTCACAATGTTAATATTACTCAAATCAAGAGTAAGATTTTGAGTAGTTACTAAGATGATATAAAAGCTTCTTATAAGAAACCTGCAAAATTAAGAGTGATATGAAATTGCACAGGAAATCCAAAAGTGCGTGCTATCTAAAAATTTACCATAAGGAACAAGCCAAAAATTACCGGAGTTTATATCTTCACAGATATGGAGAGTTTAGCGACGAATCTCGCGACAGCGTGTCCATTGCCGTTCAGCGGAGTAACAGGCAATCTTTTCGCCGGAGCCGTAGCAGCAGTGGTTGCTGCACACTGCGCGTTCTACGACAACTACGACTGGCCGAGCGATTACGCAGACCAGGTCATCGGAAGACGTTCAGGTAATCAGTGAACTTGACTGATAAAGAATTGGGTCATAAGGTTGTTATACTATCTATTTGGTGCGTGACATAATAGCGTTTTCACAGATATTATTAAGAAAGTGAGAAATAGACAAAAAGACTGATTTAAGTTCTAAAAGACCAGCAACGAATCAACAATTTTGCAAACATGTGCTTCAAGACTAAGAGGAATCTAAAGGTGATATATTTCTTTCAGAACCTGTGGCCTTTGACTTCATAGTAGTGGGTGCAGGAACAGCAGGATCACTGTTAGCAAATCGTCTTGCAAAGTCATATCCAGAACAGACTGCACTAGTGATAGAAGCTGGTGGAGACCCTGGGCTTGATACAGAGGTAAGATCTATAACAAAATCATGGTTTAAACATAACTTTGGAGTATGATTTTTGTAAATTTTGCTGTTTACAGGTACCAGCATTTGTGTTCCTCAATAAAACTGGCGACCTCGACTGGCAATATGAAACACAAGCCGACGGAAAATACTGCAAGGGCTTCAAAAACGACAACTGCATCTGGAGCAAAGGGAAAGGTCTAGGTGGATCCAACGCCATCAACGTCATGCTGTACATCAGAGGACATCCTCAAGACTACAACAATTGGGAAAAAAATGGCAATAAAGGTTGGGGATACAAAGGAGTCTCTCCACATTTTGTCAGGATCGAAAAAGATTTTGAATTCTCTAAATACAATTACACCGAAAACCCATGGTATGGAGCTCTAGAAGCCACCTGGCTGGAAGTCAACCTGACTGCGCATGCTAAACCCAGCAATGAAGCTCTAATTGGTGTCAGAGTAAACAAACTCTTAGTCAAGAACGGAAGACGCGTCAACCCTGCACGTATGTACTTGAACGGCCCAAAGAACCTGTATGTTATGAAAAACACCATAGTAGAGAAAGTAAAAATAGATCCGGCAAGTAAAACAGCTACCGGTGTGGTAGTTCGTCACAAGAGCGGCGTTGTTATGGAAATTAAGGCACATAAAGAAGTGATATTATCAGCTGGATCTATTGCTACACCTCAACTACTCATGTTATCTGGTATCGGCCCTAAGAAACATTTAGAAGAAAAGAAAATAGAATGCCTACTAGATTTACCAGTGGGTCAAAACTTGCAAGATCACGTTATGTTGCCATTGTTCTTCAAAAGCAACTTGGATACCATCGTCACCAAGCAAATGGTCACGACATATTTGTTGCAATACATGTTGACCAGAACCGGTCCATTCTCGAATGTTGGCATCACTGATTTCATGGCCTTCATCAACACAGAGGGCAAGAGACACAGCCCTGACGTACAATACCATCACACGTATTACCCAATGAAGGATAATCTAGTCATGAAACCTTTCTTAGAAGGATACGGTTACAAGAAGGAAATAGTAGACGCTATCGTAAATCTGAATGAAAAATGTGATTTATTAGGAATCTTCCCGACCGTGCTGCATCCGAAATCTAGAGGTGAAGTGTTATTAACCGATAATAAACCAACTTCTAAACCAATTATCAAGCCAAACTACTTCCAGCAGCCTGAAGATATGAAGACCTTGCTCAAATCAATTGAGTTCTTGAACAAAGTAGAAAACACGACTGTGTTCCAGGCTTTAGGGATACAACTATCTGAGTTAGAAATCAAAGAATGTGATGACTACGTTGGTGATGATTACTGGACATGTTATATCAAATACATGGCATCATCAATATTCCACCCTGTAGGAACGGCCAAGATGGGTCCTAAAGAGGACAAGGAAGCAGTAGTAGACTCTAACTTGTTGGTACATGGAATGAAGAACTTAAGGGTAGTCGACGCCAGTATAATGCCAGAAATCACCGGAGGAAACACAATGGGACCCACTTTCATGATCGCCGAGAAAGCCAGCGATATTATTAATAAACAGTATAATGTCAATGGCAAAGATGAGTTGTAATAAATGTTTATTTATTTATTAAAATCTATGTATAAGTTGTCTGCATATCCTTTCATTTAAATGTATTTTCATAAATCCTGGTAGCATCTGATTTATTTACATCTTTATTAATATTTATAGTGTTAGATGTTTTTTTTTATTAAGCTTAATAAGAAATTGAATGATAATATTGAAATCAATTTAGTGACCTTGGGCACAATCACATTTCGCTTATTTGAGTAATAAACGTAGTATTTCTATGATCAAAGACCACAAAACTCTGAAATTGACTCTCCGACCAAAAAACTTTTAGCAGCGAAAGATATTTCTTAACAAACGTAAGTGACATTTTCTAACAAACATGACCCCAGCTAAGGAATAAAAGTCAAAGTCAAATGTAGTACCTATAGCTACTAACTAGTTACCAAATACGCTCAATACAGCAAAATTAAATATTCATTGATTAAATATAACAATAGATTATTTTTCATATTTTTTGACGGGTTTTATCACACAATACCACATATTTACTAATGGAGACGTCAAAGATTGCATTGATGACCATGATTATATACTAAACTGTGTAAGTATGTACGTACCTAATCAATAATCATAATCACATAAAAATTGCATATTATTTTTGCAACAGAATTAACTAAGCCTAACAGAGTTAAATGCCATTCAGTTTTCATTTATTTACTATATCCTCAATTATAAAATAAAATTGTAACTAGTGTTTTCTTTGATTAAACTAAATAAAGAGTAGAGTATCAAAATAAATACCTGCACTGCATGCATATCGACTCTATACTGCTTCTCTGTGAACCTTAATGCTTCATAAGTAAGCAAGCAGTACGTACCTGAAACAAGATATTTTATTAAATTATCATGAAAGAAAATAACTCACATAATTTAAGGGCTACCATAGTTTAGTATGAATATCACATATTGATCTATCCTAGTCGCCATGACACACCAAACTAGAAGATAGATTTACCAGCATTACCTCACTAGACGAGGGTCCTTGAGGCACGTTGCACACTGTTGTGATGTGACATGCGGTTGACAGTGGCGCAACCACGCGAGTGTGAAGAGACATTTAGGAAACACTAGATTGTTTTGCTCTTGAATCTAGTCTATGCGAGACGGAGATGGTGATAAAGTGAGCTAACTTAGAAACTTTAAACTGATGAGAAGGCTAAAAGCTGCTTGGCGGAAGGCTCGGATGGGAGGGTCCGGTCACATCGCAAGACAGACACGTCCAGGTTTGCTAGGCCTAGGCATAGGCTAGGCAAATGATAATGGTTCACAAACTTTAATAATGATCTAGGCTACGTAGATGTGGTACCTCTAGTAGTCTTACGAGTATACCTCAATGATGGTTTCATAAGACTGTTTGCTTTGCACTATTCCTTAAAAAGGTCACAAAAATATTCACAAAAATTGTGACAATTTTGCAAGCTTCTCACGGCATTGTTTAGCATTGGAAACAAATAAGACATAACCAATTTGACCCCTCATACAAAGTTATAGAAAAATCAACTTGACAATAGTAAAAAATATTTCTCAATGTACGCAGGGCGCAGTGCAAAGGTCGAGCTGCTTGCTTCTTCCACGATTGGTTTCAAGACATTTGTTGCGACAACACTCGTGGCCAGTGGTTTAGTGGTATGTGGTTTTACCTGCTCTATGAACTTTTACCTTTCTTCATTAGGTTTAAGAAGAGGTAATATTAAAATAGAGCCCTGAATTGTAACTACAAGATTGATCATGACTCGAAATTCTGAGTGGAAAAAATGCTGGCCGAACTTTAGGGTGTGAATTGCTCGCTCTAACGAGGATACTGTCTGTCATCACATCAGAGAGAAAAACATTTAATAAACATTTAAACAAACAAATAATAATTTCCTTCTTATTACTCTGTATTTCATTAGTACATATTAAGACCCCGTTAAAGACCAAACAAATACGTAAGCGAAAATGTCGGTTAGTAACAAAAAATTCGTACAACAAATATTTTATCACTAAACACAACACACTATCGTATAACAAATGTTCTCAAATCTAAGAGGTATAGATAGGTATGTATATACTTATCTTACAAACGTTACTATAGCTACAGGAAGGTATAAATCTTCAGCAAGCATAAGCAAATTACTTGCGATTACTGTAACTCGGCGGCTAACTTCAATGTTGCAACTAAAAGATAGATAAATTAGACTAGACCGTAAGGAAAAAGTAACATGAGTCCTCTTTAGTAGACACGACATAAAAATAATAGTCATTGCACAAGCAAGCTCCAAAAGGGAAAGAATCATGACATCAAGACATTTTCAAGTTGTGTACGTAGAAATAAAGATGTATAGTCTGTAATATATTATTTATAGACTGGAACAACGGAAAAACTAGCATGCGTCCCCACGATATAAAAAAAACATAGAGATATTTCACAAGGATATCTTCAAAATGGGAATCATCATAATCATGTATGAAATTCTGAAGTATAAACTAATTCTAAAATGGGTGTAAGAGAGGGAAGGTGTACTGAAAACTGGAAGGGGTTAACTCCGTCTACGAAACTAAAAAAGCCTTTGGGAAATAGATAGATTGTTTACCTACAAGGAAAAACAAACATGCATGCGTCCTCTTGCAAGATACGACATTAAAATCATAGAGTCATTTCATAACAGTCTCCGAAAACGAAAGGAGCGTGTGCGGAGGCACGTATACACGTATATAGTCTCATTGCTCAAAGGGTATGGTTTAATACAGTACGACCACGCTTTAAAAGAATGTGATAAAAAAGGAACTAACTAACTAACCTCACCATTATGAATCATGAGATTTGATATTTTTCTTTCTTCTTTTCCTGTGGGTTTCCCCCCCCCCAATGAACCCTGGTGTCAGAGATTTTAAACCGCCTAATATCACATCTAATAGGCATCTGACATGGTTTGTGTAACGACCACTATTAAAGACAGCGACCGGGACCGACGGCTTGACATGCCCTCTGAAGCACGGAATCTTTTTTCTTCCAAACAATCAAGTGATTCAACCTGCATTGTTCTAACTAAACTGGGGAAAATCTCACAAAGTGATAAATTAACAAACATCAACCTTGTGTTCTCCTGGATATCGAACCCAGGACCTCCGGATCGTGAGCCCATGGCTCAGACCACTAAACCACGGAAGCAGTTTGACATTGACATTGATATGACAGGTCTCCTTATACTGCAACGCCTCCGTCCACGTTCATTTGAAACTTTGGCGTACTGTAGTGGTTTAACACTTCTGCGACTTTTCGCGAGTGAGCGTCAAGTCAAGGGCGAGTCGGCCGTTGACGAAAGCTTTCGTATTGTTGATTTTACGCAATGTTTACCGGTGTTGTGTGATCCGGGCAAGACAAGTGTTGAGGTTTTTGGGCAACTTATTGTAGGGTTTACCAAGTGACTAATTAATATTTATGTCATTTATTAATGAGAATGGTTTTTTATTCTTCGAAATGATTTCAAACATAGAGCATGATAAATGGCTGATGACTGTGATGAAGTACATACTATTGTAGTTGTTATTGTTAACCTTTAAGCTGTTTAAGCAAGTGCCTACTCAGTCTTTTACGTTTAAAGACTTTGACTAAGAAGGATAGTCAATGACTAAAGCTTGGGGATTGAAAGACTGACTCAATCGAAGGCGTAGAAAATTAGGCGAGTCTTTTATGAAAAGCCTTAAACGACTGAGTCTCCTTCATCACAGTCATCAGCCATTTATCATGCTCTATGTTTGAAATCATTTCGAAGAATAAAAACCATTCTCATTAATAAATGACATAAATATTAATTAGTCACTTGGTAAACCCTACAATAAGTTGCCCAAAAACCTCAACACTTGTCTTGCCCGGATCACACAACACCGGTAAACATTGCGTAAAATCAACAATACGAAAGCTTTCGTCAACGGCCGACTCGCCCTTGACTTGACGCTCACTCGCGAAAAGTCGCAGAAGTGTTAAACCACTACAGTACGCCAAAGTTTCAAATGAACGTGGACGGAGGCGTTGCAGTATAAGGAGACCTGTCATATCAATGTCAATGTCAAACTGCTTCCGTGGTTTAGTGGTCTGAGCCATGGGCTCACGATCCGGAGGTCCTGGGTTCGATATCCAGGAGAACACAAGGTTGATGTTTGTTAATTTATCACTTTGTGAGATTTTCCCCAGTTTAGTTAGAACAATGCAGGTTGAATCACTTGATTGTTTGGAAGAAAAAAAGATTCCGTGCTTCAGAGGGCATGTCAAGCCGTCGGTCCCGGTCGCTGTCTTTAATAGTGGTCGTTACACAAACCATGTCAGATGCCTATTAGATGTGATATTAGGCGGTTTAAAATCTCTGACACCAGGGTTCATTGGGGGGGGGGAAACCCACAGGAAAAGAAGAAAGAAAAATATCAAATCTCATGATTCATAATGGTGAGGTTAGTTAGTTAGTTCCTTTTTTATCACATTCTTTTAAAGCGTGGTCGTACTGTATTAAACATACCCTTTGAGCAATGAGACTATATACGTGTATACGTGCCTCCGCACACGCTCCTTTCGTTTTCGGAGACTGTTATGAAATGACTCTATGATTTTAATGTCGTATCTTGCAAGAGGACGCATGCATGTTTGTTTTTCCTTGTAGGTAAACAATCTATCTATTTCCCAAAGGCTTTTTTAGTTTCGTAGACGGAGTTAACCCCTTCCAGTTTTCAGTACACCTTCCCTCTCTTACACCCATTTTAGAATTAGTTTATACTTCAGAATTTCATACATGATTATGATGATTCCCATTTTGAAGATATCCTTGTGAAATATCTCTATGTTTTTTTTATATCGTGGGGACGCATGCTAGTTTTTCCGTTGTTCCAGTCTATAAATAATATATTACAGACTATACATCTTTATTTCTACGTACACAACTTGAAAATGTCTTGATGTCATGATTCTTTCCCTTTTGGAGCTTGCTTGTGCAATGACTATTATTTTTATGTCGTGTCTACTAAAGAGGACTCATGTTACTTTTTCCTTACGGTCTAGTCTAATTTATCTATCTTTTAGTTGCAACATTGAAGTTAGCCGCCGAGTTACAGTAATCGCAAGTAATTTGCTTATGCTTGCTGAAGATTTATACCTTCCTGTAGCTATAGTAACGTTTGTAAGATAAGTATATACATACCTATCTATACCTCTTAGATTTGAGAACATTTGTTATACGATAGTGTGTTGTGTTTAGTGATAAAATATTTGTTGTACGAATTTTTTGTTACTAACCGACATTTTCGCTTACGTATTTGTTTGGTCTTTAACGGGGTCTTAATATGTACTAATGAAATACAGAGTAATAAGAAGGAAATTATTATTTGTTTGTTTAAATGTTTATTAAATGTTTTTCTCTCTGATGTGATGACAGACAGTATCCTCGTTAGAGCGAGCAATTCACACCCTAAAGTTCGGCCAGCATTTTTTCCACTCAGAATTTCGAGTCATGATCAATCTTGTAGTTACAATTCAGGGCTCTATTTTAATATTACCTCTTCTTAAACCTAATGAAGAAAGGTAAAAGTTCATAGAGCAGGTAAAACCACATACCACTAAACCACTGGCCACGAGTGTTGTCGCAACAAATGTCTTGAAACCAATCGTGGAAGAAGCAAGCAGCTCGACCTTTGCACTGCGCCCTGCGTACATTGAGAAATATTTTTTACTATTGTCAAGTTGATTTTTCTATAACTTTGTATGAGGGGTCAAATTGGTTATGTCTTATTTGTTTCCAATGCTAAACAATGCCGTGAGAAGCTTGCAAAATTGTCACAATTTTTGTGAATATTTTTGTGACCTTTTTAAGGAATAGTGCAAAGCAAACAGTCTTATGAAACCATCATTGAGGTATACTCGTAAGACTACTAGAGGTACCACATCTACGTAGCCTAGATCATTATTAAAGTTTGTGAACCATTATCATTTGCCTAGCCTATGCCTAGGCCTAGCAAACCTGGACGTGTCTGTCTTGCGATGTGACCGGACCCTCCCATCCGAGCCTTCCGCCAAGCAGCTTTTAGCCTTCTCATCAGTTTAAAGTTTCTAAGTTAGCTCACTTTATCACCATCTCCGTCTCGCATAGACTAGATTCAAGAGCAAAACAATCTAGTGTTTCCTAAATGTCTCTTCACACTCGCGTGGTTGCGCCACTGTCAACCGCATGTCACATCACAACAGTGTGCAACGTGCCTCAAGGACCCTCGTCTAGTGAGGTAATGCTGGTAAATCTATCTTCTAGTTTGGTGTGTCATGGCGACTAGGATAGATCAATATGTGATATTCATACTAAACTATGGTAGCCCTTAAATTATGTGAGTTATTTTCTTTCATGATAATTTAATAAAATATCTTGTTTCAGGTACGTACTGCTTGCTTACTTATGAAGCATTAAGGTTCACAGAGAAGCAGTATAGAGTCGATATGCATGCAGTGCAGGTATTTATTTTGATACTCTACTCTTTATTTAGTTTAATCAAAGAAAACACTAGTTACAATTTTATTTTATAATTGAGGATATAGTAAATAAATGAAAACTGAATGGCATTTAACTCTGTTAGGCTTAGTTAATTCTGTTGCAAAAATAATATGCAATTTTTATGTGATTATGATTATTGATTAGGTACGTACATACTTACACAGTTTAGTATATAATCATGGTCATCAATGCAATCTTTGACGTCTCCATTAGTAAATATGTGGTATTGTGTGATAAAACCCGTCAAAAAATATGAAAAATAATCTATTGTTATATTTAATCAATGAATATTTAATTTTGCTGTATTGAGCGTATTTGGTAACTAGTTAGTAGCTATAGGTACTACATTTGAC
>JARACY010001860.1:0-50742 GCA_029255725.1 Scrobipalpa atriplicella
TGGTAACTGATAACACAATGGCTGTCTTTTAAGAAAAAAGTTAACTAGGCACCTAGTTGGGTACCCATTATACTCGTAGTTTAATGGGTTTTTCACGTCATAGGTTTTGTAGTAGCACAGAAAATGCATGACTATATATAGCGGTTGGTAGCACACCAGTCCTTAAGATTATTATTCGTTAGCTGTCAAGTATTTTTGTCTTTTCAGGAACTGGTCAAAACAGGAAATGGTCCTAACAAACCGTGGTCAAAATACCATTTGGTCTCAAACGTTAAAAGGTTCTAAACCTTTATATGACAAACAATAAATCAAAATTTTAACAGCAGATACGATTTGAACCTGCGTCTTTGGAATACCGTCCCAATGGGTCTTGAACATGGTACACGTTTTCATTATAGTCTAGACGTCTTTGGTGCAGCCCTGAAGCATTTTATTAAACCAATTCTTTAAAGTGTTAGAGGCCACATAAGGCCAAGGATAAACCGATTGTCCTCTACATCGCCTAAGGGGCAACTTTTTTATCCGTCTGCGGTAAGTAAAAGGAATAATACGATATTCATATATTTGACAGACTCATAATATGTCATTTCACATTTTATTTTATAAAAAGCCGTCGTTTATTAAGTTACCGCCCCGGGGCGATTTGTCTGGCCTTTCCGGGCCCCGTTGTATCCCTCAGTCCCGCCGGGGCACTGCAATAAAAAATTATAAATCTTGCTGCTTCCATATTCATAGGTGGTCTCCAGTTAACCTGGATGAGGTTTGAAATGGAATCGTTTTCAGGACCTAATGAATTTAGGTACATTATATCGCAATATTTGCAAGATGAAATGAAATCCTATCTGCAGGTTTAAATCCCGTCAATTCTGTCTGCGGTTGAAACATTCATTTGCTTTTACCCATATTTTAGTTTCCAAAGCCGTCGTTTATTGAGTTACCGCCCTCGGGGCGACTAGGCCTGGTCTTTCCGTCGTGCCCCTCAATCCCACTGGGCCACTGCAATAAAAATGATAAATCCCTGCTTCCCGGAGGATTGGCCGGAGCCATTGTTCATGCCTGGCCTTAAGATGACCTTGCTTGTTCGGAGGATAACTATCACGTTTTTTGGTAATGAAATAGCCTTAAAAAATTGTTCTTCTTTTGTGTATTCTTATCTAGCCAATGGTGTCCCACTTATCATTCGAAGTAAAATTTAGTTATTTAAAAAAAATATATAGCCATTCAACACAGTTTACTTTCTTAGTATTTGTGTCAAATAAATACGTTACAAAAAATCATCCGTGTTAAGATTTTTTTTTTGTGGTTGAACGTTATATTATTAAACGATAAACAAGTGTTATTCATTATTTATATCATACTGAATATTTGTACCACCACCCGACAGGTGTAATTTTCGAGCCCCTAAAGAAGACCAACTTCTACGGTAGAAACGTCAAGGCATAGCCTCCGTGCTACTGAAACAAGTAAGCCCGCTACAAATATTCACTATGGTAGAAAGTTAATATTGTTGATGAAAGAATTTTACCATCAAATACTGAAGCATACAAATCGTAATTTTCAAGAGCTATTAAAATTTTAATCAGAAATGGGTGTAAATTTCTTTGATCATATAAAATACCCCTCTTTTGATATTATATTTTAAAAGGCGATCAAACGCACCCCGATGTGTTATTAACTGATCAAAGTCCATTGCTTGTGTATGGTTGAATATCGGAAACCCCATCAACCATGGACTTTGATTATAATTCACAGTAATTAATTGAGTTTATCGTCGCTAAGGAAACTTCCGCATCGTGCTACTATTAGATTTAATAATATATAGCATGAAATTGTTGCACGTCAAATAAAAACTAAAATATATGGAACACACACGGAAAGTCGTATTGATTAGCTAGACATTTTGAAATAAAAGTGAAAAAAAAAGGCAATAATTTGCAATCGTCCAAATAATTAAGCTCTAAAAATATATGAATATCGTATTATTCCTTTTACTTACCGCAGACGGATAAAAAAGTTGCCCCTTAGGCGATGTAGAGGACAATCGGTTTATCCTTGGCCTTATGTGGCCTCTAACACTTTAAAGAATTGGTGTTAATAAAATGCTTCAGGGCTGCACCAAAGACGTCTAGACTATAATGAAAACGTGTACATGTTCAAGACCCATTGGGACGGTATTCCAATGACGCAGGTTCAAATCGTATCTGCTGTTAAAATTTTTTGATTTATTGTTTGTCATATAAAGGTTTAGAACCTTTTTTAACGTTTGAGACCAAATGGTATTTTGACCCACGGTTTGTTAGGACCATTTCCTGTTTTGACCAGTTCCTGAAAAGACAAAAATACTTGACAGCTAACGAATAATAATCTTAAGGACTGGTGTGCTACCAACCGCTATATATAGTCATGCATTTTCTGTGCTACTACAAAACCTATGACGTGAAAACCCATTAAACTACGAGTATAATGGGTACCCAAACTAGGTGCCTAGTTAACTTTTTTCTTAAAAGACAGCCATTGTGTTATCAGTTACTGTTAACACAATGGCTGTCAATTATTTTCTTATTCCGCTCAATATCATTACAAAAACCTTTTTGACGTTTGGGACCAAAGGGTATTTTGACACTGTTTGTTAAGACCATTTCCTGTTTTAGTTAATCAGTTCCTGAAAAGACTACTTTACCAAAACAGTACCTACTGCAAGCTTAAAACATTTTTTTACGGATATGAATTACCTAATTTAATGTACACGAAAAGATAGTCATACATAAGTTAAACAAATAAATATATAAGTTTAACCAATAAACGTCGTGTTGATTTTATTGATCACAATAAAATATTCCACACGGAAGGCACAGCGGATTTACAAGAGCTGTATACGGTTGTAGTCCCGAAATAGATCCATATAGAGGGGGAGTTATAGAGGGGGAGTTATAGAGGGGGAGTTATAGAGGGGGAGTTATAGAAGGGGGGGGAGTTATCGCAAGGACAATACGAGAGGACGTACATATCTACAGGGTGAGAAGTGTTCAACATCGAATGGATCGGATTTTTGGGTTGACTTTACTGAGTTTTCGGTTCTGTCTCTCAATCCGGAAATCATGGGATCGATTTCCTGCCGCGGACAAATCAGACTAAAGGTATTTTTAATTATTATTTAGGATATTGGCAGGCTTGTCAACTGATTATGGGTGATGGCTGAAACACCAGTGCTTTACCCTCGATGGGTGAAAGCTGCACTGAGCCTTGACCCATTCATCGCTCCAGCACACATTTTCTAACTAAACCTGTATTTTACGTGTTTTCTTTTGTTGTTGTTGTTTTGTTATTTTGGTGATATGTACCAGTTGTTAAATGTATCTCTTATCTGTAATGTGTGATGTAGTTGTGAAATAAACGTCTTATCTATCTATCTATCTATTATCCGAAAAGTCAAGTAACCCTTACTGCCGGATGAGCATTAAACGCTTTGCGTCTGAGCAATCTCAGATCATGTTAGTCATTTTGTCTTGTCTTGTCGTTAATGTACCACTTCTGAAAAAAGGCCTGTACCTGGTCTCTCCACGAGTCATTCTATCACAAAATAATTAAAAATTTAAGGACTGAACGGCGTTTACATAACATAAGGTTAGGCTATTTTATCCCTCACGCTGTCATACATGAATTTCACGCCTTTATCCCTTACAGGTAATAAAGCGTCATAGAATATGTTATAAAACGGTTGGAAATACGATTATTTTCTATTGTAATAAAATAAAATACTTAAATGTCTTCACCTGTAAAGTAACCTCGTATGATACTCCCACGCTCCGCAGTCGCATTTTGTTTTTCAATATTTTTCGCTTCGGCTCAACCACACGGTGTTTTCCTCAAGACAATCAAGTATTTCAGCCTGTATTGTCCTAACCAAACTGTCCTAACCAAATATCAACTTTGTATCAAATAACAACTCGTAGGAATCGATATCGTTTATCGTGCTCGTGGCCAACGGGCGGGTTACCGCGGTCACTGGACTACCCTGCCTCCGGTTCATTCAGCGTGAAGATTTATGGATGTCTCTACACGCACTCTCGCGCAGAACACACATAATTTACATGTGGTGGGGTATGAATTCATTCGAGTATAATTTGGAAAACCATGACCATAAGCTTAAATCTGTGTTGTATGGAGTTGTATGAAGGTCACGCACTCGCGGAAAAAAATCGCGCGAGATTCCACATACAAATTTTAAATTTAGAATTCTCGGTCCGTTGACCTTTTACCTGCCTACCGCCTCTTTCAGCAGCTTCAACACGTCTATGAAAGTAAATCAGACACATCGCACGTGCTTCAAGCAAAGAGTCCGCAAAAGACCTTAGACCTTATCCTCACTAGTGCGTTTTAGCTGTACATTTCTGCTTTGGTCCTACGTCTGTAACATTCGTGTGAAACAAAAACGAAGAGAAAAATAAGGAGATATCATTATTGAGTTGAATTTCAATTCTAGTAAGGACTGGTCAAACCTACTATTAGTTGTAAAGAATTACGTCCATTATGATCGCGTTAAATAAGTAGGAAGTTTAGATTCACTATGTCGACTAACCCCTCGGTAGCTTAGTTGTCAGAGCGATGGAACGGCATTCCGAAGGTTGCAGGTTCAAATCCTGCCCGCAGGTTTTTTTTTATTTTTTTTATAAAAACGCAACATATGTCTGGTAAAGTAAACTCACGAGTGAAAGTGCTATTATCTCATGTAAATTGAGTTACGTTGCTAATTCCCGCCCGCGCCTTGCTTATTATATTTAACGACTATGCTCTTTAGAATTTATGACTTTGATGACTTTTAAAATCCCTTAATGATATTATAATAAAACTAGATTTCCGCCGTTTCCTTTTTTTACTGCGTCTTTTATGGGGATTAGTTAGATTGGATAAGTCAAATGATATAATAACTATTATGGACAAAGGAAATACGAATACCTACTAAATACTACGGAAATTCCTGAATTAAAAATATATATATATTTCTATGATAATAATAATATAATAATATATTTAGCTGAAATATGCTAAAAAGAATATTGAAAAAAATTGAAAGTTTTCCTCTAGTCTTATCTTACTCATATAATTTGCACATTATTGTTCCTTGAGGCAACAGAGTTTTTGGAAATAAATCGGAATAATGTAGGGCTAACGAGAATTTTATTGACTCTGTTTGGGAAGACTGAGGCAATTTTATAAGTCTCCCAGTATTGTATATCTGACAGTCCTGTCGACGGATCTCCAATGACGCCGGTGGGAAATCGCATTGAGATCAACTATGTTCATCAGTAATGGATGGATAAGTATACACATTCACGTAATAGCTACATTTATTTATTGCATTTCATTACATGTTTTTTAAAGTATTACTGCACTATTTCGCTTGTACTTCAAAAACTTCTATACCCGAAGTTGCCTGAAATTACTACACAAGCAATAAGGCCGCTTTAAATTGAATTCTCTTTTGAATACAAAGCCTAATAAGTGCTATCTTGTCTTATTGTGCAGTAAAATAATGGTTATAGTAAAAAAACTTTAAAACACTAACACTCTTCATAGTCGTTACTGACGACTAGCCTATAGGTACCTACGAGAACCTATATCGATACAACCATCCAATAAAAGCGTGCTTTGAGTTGCTAGACATGCTTTGTCTATATCAGGTACCAGGCTCACAGCCGTGTCAAAGAGCTATTGAAAGCTATAAAAGAGAACTGCAGAAGGAATAGCACTCGACAGCATCGCTCGCATTGCACGCTGTAACATACCTTATGCTAATTGTTTAGAGTGCACTATTCCTCGGGCGTCTGATTTGGACATGGGAGCAGAGTACTTTGAGAGTTGTTAGTCCTGTTACTGGCTTATAGTACTAGTAGAATGCAGAATAGAATTATCTGCAGTCAAAGATCAATATTACACATCAAAGTCAATATTAGACGTCAAAGTTGTATAAAACCTATTTTACCTCGTATATAAAGTGAATCATGTCATGAGGATACATTATAAAAAGTACCACAAGTACTGAGTGTAAAAGAAATAGCTGACAAAACTTTAGGTAGGTTTACCCTACCCATGAAACTGAACTACCCAAGGAACATAGGATGAATTAGGAAAAAATATGGTCCTCTCATGCAAATAATGGTGTCAGCAGCGGCTCGAGTCATAATTGTTATAATTATCTATCCTATTTGATCCCACTGCTGAACAGATAGGGGGACTAAATTATTTTCATATTTCAACCTTATGTTCTTTGAGGTAAGTTGTCCAGTTAAATGCATAGATTCACACCCTAAAAGTTTGGTCAGCATCTTATAATTTCGAATTATTATCTAATGGCCAAAATTTATACTACACCGGCACTTTGGCGTTTAATGTTTATCATCTAGGATACTACACCACCTAGGTAGAAAAAAATACTACTTAGATCCTAATGTTTCAAGTCAAAAAATTCACTCTAATCAAAATTCTTCACTTATCTCTAGTAAACTGGTGCAGATTAGAGACCGAAAGGCAATCTCTGTTAGTTTTCACTTTACATCGCATCGCTCTATGAATATTGAGGGGATTTTAACTCCGCGACGACCGCAGCAAAGTGCTAACCTACTCTAATGAAAATTGCGAGAATAGCTGTTTAAAACACTTGGATTGGGGCGTTTTGTGAATTAGTTCAAAGATGTTATTTTTTAAATTAAAATATTATCTGAATATTTTTTGCAGAGAAAAGTAATATTAGGATACTCAGCATTTGAGACTTACTGTGAGATTGAGTTCGTCTCATTTCAGTACAAAACGGCCTGTTAAATCCATACTTAAAATTGCTCTCAATCACGCTTTATAAATACAAAGTCAAAATATTACTTCTTTAAATCTGTTTCTCCTTTTGACTAACATAAATTCTTTTACACACCTCTGCATTATTATATCAACATAATGTATGAAGGAACTTGCGTTTAAAGCAAGAAAATAATCCCAAGGGATTTAAAGTTGTATGGAAATCCTTAATAGCCCAAGGGTTATTATGTGATTTGAATTTGGAATGTCATGTGAACTACTAAGAAAATAATTTTCAGAAAAAAAAAAATATGGCTGTGTGTGTATTAAAACTGTTGCCACACTCGCCTTCTGCGCCTCCCGGCGAGTGTAAAAAGGCTGTATGACTAGTTATCTGTATGTGCTCTTTGCTTTGTATAAAAAAAAGAAACTAAAAAAAGAAAACGCGGTTTGATTTTGCAAAAGTTTTTCTTTCATTGATTATTACTTCCATTTCGTAAATTGTCGAGTGAAATTAATATTTTGACTCCAGAAGACATTGTGACTAGTATTTTATCGTATTTTGTTATTTATGTTGAATATGATCAATTCGTTTTTTGGAAAAATACGTAGGTAGTGGATTGGATTGTGAACGTGAAGTGCAGTTCAGTGAGTGTGAATTGACTTTCGGATCTGTTGCTTCTGGTATGTTTTCAATATTTATTTATGTATCAATATTACATGATTAGGTATATTTCTGAGCTTTATTATCTTACAGACGCCTGCCACCGTCTAAGTAATCTGTGCAGTAGGTGTGTAAAATATAGTATGCTCCTCGGGAATAAATGTGTCTTCGCCTTGGGCAGACTTGAATCCCTCGCTACATTCAGGATTCTTGTCATAATTCCCTCGCTTCGCTCAGGAATTAAACATTTAATTCCCTCGCTGCGCTCGGGAATTAATCGTAGGATCCTTCATTCCGCTCAGGATTCAATATGCTGCCCGTGACGTTAGACACTGCTTTATTCCCTCGTTGCCTAATATACTATTCTGTCATCGTTCAATTTTGTTAAGAACCGGAAGTGGTATTAATAAATATTTTTATAGGTACTTCCTCATTTATTACAAAATTCAACCAACCGGTAATTTAAAATACGTTCTCTCAACTTTATCATTTTACAAATAGGATGAATTTCCTTTTCATTGATATATTCTTTTAGCCAGCATCAAATTACTGGTGAATTTACAAAATTACCTTCCCACGCTTTTCAGAAACTGAGTCAATAAAATTCTCGTTAGCTCTAAATTATCTAGATATATTGCCAAAGACTTGGTTGCCTCGAGAAGGAATAATAAAACGTGGGATGAAAGGAGCGAAAAGACGGGTAATATTCTGCTGGCGAAAATACATTGCCTTTAAAAAGAAAGATGTTAAAAAGGTTGTTAAAGGATCAAAAGCGGAGTTTAAGATTTCATAGATATTTTACCTTAATTCTTTCAATGCGATATTATTTACGATGTGCATTATTGATTTAAGTAATTAGGATTTTAAATGCTACGGTGGAAGCAAGTAGCATAACAGTGGCTAAAACTTAACTTGTAAAACCATTTCGGGGTGTATGAGACAGCGTACCAGAAACTGATAGGGGTTGGTCAGCAACCGAAACTGAACAACTTTCACCAGGAAAATCTAAAAAAAAATTTACTTGCCCATACAAAATGACCACCTCGATCAGACAATGTACGTAATGTATGGAAATCCCATTTTTTTATTTTCTGAAAGAATTTCCTGGTAAAAGTTGTTCAGTTTCGATGACTGAGAAACCCCTATTAGTTTCTGGTACGCTGTCCCTTACACCCGTTATATAAATGGTTATAGCGATGCGTATTTTTCTAGAGCACTATAAAGTAAGTATTACTAATTAGTATTACAAATATGTGGAGCATAGACAATAGTTATTTGTTCAACAAGAGAGGGAAGTTCGTTTTTACTGCGAGTGCTGATTTTGAATCCTGAGGTAGCGAAGGATACTAAAATTGAATCACGAGCGTAGCGAGTGATTAAAAAATAGTATCCTGAGCTCACCGAAGGATTCAAAGCACGAGATGTAAATGAATTCGCTCTCGTGTGATACATACAACTTTTCCCACTTTCAGTGAGAAAATATTGAGGTGTGAAATTAGGAGAAAATGCCATTATTACTTTTTTATTGGAAAAGTTGCGTTCGGAAATTGCAACAACACTTAAAAAATAAATTAAGCCGACGTAAAATTATTCTAAAATTAGCATGTAATGTTATTTATTTTATCTTTTTAATACAAATCAAATTAATTACAACAATAATAATATATTTAAACATTAAAATTTAATACTTTATAAGACAGTAAAACGTAACAAAATAGTCTACAAAATAAAATTTTAGGTTGCATCAATTTTCAGAACGCACCCCCAAGAGACCAAATAAAAAAAATAAAAAAACAAGTTGTGTCAAAAAATGACATACGTTTGCCTCATTTAATAAAATTAAAAAGCTACTTGGTCTCTCTTAAGAATAAAATGGCCTTTTCCTCACTGAATTTAGGCGGGAAATGTGCTCTTTTTGAGGTGAAAGTGGGAAAAAATATTTTCGTCAATGATGCGGAGAGAAAGACATTTATTTCAATGACAGAATTTAAAATTTGCTGCGTGGTGCAGCCTGTCACTTTGTAGTCTAACGAGATGCATCTTTATGCAGCTTCGTGCCGCATCGTGTTGCGTCGCTTCCCGGTGTGAACCTGTGAACTGATCCATATCATATACTCAATAAATCTTTTCTATCTTCGGGCATAGAACTAATACCTAGTCTATATTCAGCCGGCTATAATCTATTACAGCAGAATATTATCAGCTGTTTGTAGTCGGCTTAGTTAATTGCATTTCCGGGCGGTCAGTAAACCAGCGCTTCTCAAAGTGGACAAAAATTTTACTCCGCAATATCTATACTAATACTAATATTACGAGGAAAGATTTGTAGTTTTGTATATACTATTCATTATGATATTACATGATAGTTGTTTTTAAATCTCATGACTGCCGCTCGGCCATACTTGGCCACACGGACTCGCGTTCTCGTGTGTGAAACTACACACAAACTAAGACAATGTGCAAGTGTATATTTACACACAGAAATATATATAGCCAAGCAGCAGTCGTGAGATATAACAACTTTATTAACATATTAGTTTGAGTATCTTGTCTTAAACCCAGTGTAATAAATAAGGCTGCGGCTACAATCCAAGCGGAAATGTAATCGTGTAAGGATTTTCGCAATAACATAATACTAAGCGTACAAGAAAATCACAGATTATTTTAGGCGGACGCCGACGCCTACTACAGTACGTCCAGGCTTTGAATGCTCGTGGGAAAAAATGAACGACATGACATGACGAACACGAATGACACAATTTTTTACAGTTCTCCCAACATGCAGAACCCCCCCCCCCCCTCCCCCCACGTTCATTTAAGTTAAGGTCTAGACGTACTACTATATGCCCTATCATACCAAAAACTTACGCTTGATTTGGTATACATTACTTTCTAGTATTAAAGTGATTTCTTTGATAACGTGCAAATTGCAATGTATTATGATGATGAGATGACGCTGTAGTGTATAGGAGCGACACTGTGACCACACCTTAAAGGACATTGAATGGCTGATAGAAGTTATTAATTGAGTTATCGATGAGATATTATTGGATTATGACAGCAATTAAGACTTTCAGATATTTTTTATCTTCTGCCGTAAGTTCCAATAGCCTGAGAAATTAAGCCGATAACAGACAATCATGGGAAAATAGTACATTACTTTAGAAGCCAAAAATAAAGCAATGAATGGTCGAGTAAATTTGGAATGTAAACGAGACCATACATTGCCATTTTGGCTGAGAATAGTACACAGTACTTTTCTCTCATTTGCGAGGAAACAATAACAATACACTTAAAAATAAACATTAAATTTGCAATTCCTCCATAATATTGTAAAATTCAAAATAAGAATGGTGCCTTTGACAGGCGCACATTCCATTCATTCTTTCATTCTATTTTTTTTCAATTTGCGCATTCGGCCTTTAAAAAATTAATACTGTGAACTTAAAAACACCTAATCCATACTAGTGTGTACTTTAAAGACCTCATGCAGAGGTCGTTAATGTTCATTAATGTCGTTTGGAGAAATTGCTGGCCGCTACGAACTTGAGGATCGAAAAGAGTGAATGTACTGTTTCTTTTTTTAAAAATAATGAAGCTATTCCCTAGCAAATGGGAGAAAATTTATATTGTTTTAAAAATTGCTACAATTGTTCCCTGAGTTATTCAGAATGACATTTTACCGCTTGTGCCCGAAATCCAAAATGGCCGCCAAAATATTTAAAAAATTTAAAACCATACCATGGGTATCTAATGAGTAGATTTACAAATATAAAGCACACTACTATATTGCTACTAACTGGTCAAACAATTATTTTTTCAGATAAATTATAGCGTTTAGAGTTGTCTTTGCATTGCTGTAGATTAAAAATGACTGACTGGATTTTAAAGGAAATTCTATGTAGAATGTTTTCCTAGAAATAACCGTAATGATATTCGTGCATTTTTGTAACTTATGAACAAAAAACCGAAAAAAGGCACTTTTGGACTCCTTTATCCACTAATGGATCCACGAATGTTATCGTCATGTTCCTAAATTCCAGATCTTCAAAGCTGACGATGAGTCAAAGCAAAGCGGAGCGTCAAATGATGCTTTTATTGTGTCATATCATACTGTACATGTACATTACACAGTTGCATTGAAAGTTGTTGTTATATAATAGTTGTTGTACATACATATTATAGAAGCAGCAATTATTAATAATTAAAGCGCGAAATCTAAGTAATCTCAAACGTATTTTTTATTCCGGCTCTCTTAAAACGTTTTGTACGATAATATACCTATGTCTTTTCCTTTGGTCCTTACTATAGACTCATTATAGGTAAATTTTCTGCCGTCCCACGCTTCTAATTTTCACATGGAAATTTCATTAGGTAGGCAATATTGGCCTTTGCGTTAACTATCATAGAGCCACAACCATTAAACTTTCCACTTCATGCCAAAGGAATTTTACTGAGGCTTTCAAACACGTACTCCTGGTTCTATGTAGCTAATAAACTTATTTCCTCCCTCCTCCGCTCCCCTCCCCCGCTTTCCTCCCCCCGGATGGCTGGAAGTTAAATTGACGGGTAAATGTGAAATAGCCCCTCGGTTCCCTTTGAAGGATCCTCCTGGGAGCCGCACCTCGCACCTCACTACATAATCTTTCTAACACGCGATTAAGTTGGTTTAAAAACTAGCGCCATTTTATAAGTTCAACCACTCGCTTACAAAATGCAAATTTTACATCTGTCACCTTTTGTTCAGTCTTCATCATAACTTCAGTCGTAAACGCTCATTGTTGAACCTTGTTGAACATTTTGCCCCGCTATGTAGATATAATAAATAACAGAATTTCCAGAAATTTTATTCCCCAGCGATAACAAATACAAAATATGAAACAAAAAGTACATAACCTATAGGGTCCGGTAAAAAGATCTAAAAGACATGAAGGTTATTTGTAGAGTATAAACAAGCTAACAAAACTCGTGTTATAAAACCACAAAGTCCCTACGGCCCTTACCCTATCCCTTTCAGGAAAGACAAAGGAACCCTTGTAAATTATTTTAGTTCTTTTGTAAAAATATAGTTACATATTTTTCATATTTTGTTGTTCATTTATTGTGTGTTTTGAGTATACGTTAAAAACAATAATCTTAACGATACATTCATCCTTCAGACTTTATGAAAAAGAAGTTAGTTATGCTGACTGTTCTCATCTCTTCCAGTTTTCATTATAATTGACTTTAAGCCAGTGGATGAAGAATAAAAAGAAAACCACCAGCAAAAAAGGCAGTTTTCTGGATCAATTTTAATATTCAGCCAAATTCCTTGGAGCTTAGAAAAAAACTCAATCAATTTGGAACTAATAGTTAGCATTTTGAACTTATTTCTACCAGTAGCTTTTCTCTATTTCCAACAAAATTTAATTCCCAGTGATTGTGACCCTTTTTTATATCTTTTACTTTTGCGGAAAAAAATATGTGGAGAATTGAATAACGAAGGAAATTCGTCGCGAGGCTGCATTTTTTGCAGATTCTTGTTTCTAGAGTTAGTAGTCAATTAAATGAATTTTAATAATTAAGTCGGGGTTGTGTTTAGTTTGTCTTTCGTTTTTTGGAAATTATTTCGGAAACAGTCATTCACTAAAATAAAAATAAAAGTGGCAGTGGGTGTCTAAAGTAGGATGAATTTGAATTATGTCAATCTGGCTATAAGTAGTTTCACATCTATGGCACGTGTGACCTTGGGATTGGATACATGAATTTTCAGGAATACTGCGCCACTCGTTCAATATTGGAGCCATACCTTTAAACTGAAATTGGCCATGCAAATATTTCATGCAATATGAAAAGAGCGTGGCTAGTCGCAATTTATTTTGTAATTTCGTTCGTAATTTATTGTTTTATCTCACGACTGCCATTCTAAGCCATATTTTAATGTTGTGTGTGTAAATGAACCTACGTAAGTTTATCATGGCAAACCTGCAGCGCTACTTACCTTCGCACATGGCGCGTGTTTGTACTTTGTACGCACAACTACAAGTATGGCGAAGCGGCAGTCATGAGATAAAACAACTGTAAGTACACTCATCATAATGCTGTGTTGTGCCGTCTTCAAATTGAAGTGTGCAGGTCAGCATAACGGACTAGCGCAGATTTTAACCAATTTAAAAAAAACTATAAGTACGTTGAAAAAGAAAAAGCAGTTCAATCGCAGATTTTTTTACACAATTTGGTTTGTCACTTGCGAAATCTAGTATCATCTAGGTCTGGGATTCAATGGCGTTATTAATTGACAAAACCAACGTGGTTTCAATAAATATTTTAATTCGTAGAATTACTTCTACATCAAATTTTCAGAGAAATACTACCAAAGAAATCTGGTGAGTGCTCAAACATGGCTTTATAACGTATTTTGCGTATTATATGTTTTTAATAAAATCTCAGTACCTGATCCCGTTTTGCGTACCTACGCGTATTTATAGAAAGTCTACAAAAAAGCGTAGACCACTACTAATGTCTACGACAAAATCGTGGCACTCTCATATTTTTTATATTGCTCTGTAGGATAAAAGATTTGGAACACAAACTAGCTTGGTATTCTTACCCTGAATTATTTTCTACACAAACTATACTTATTTTTCAGACATAAATAAATAAGTTTAACGTGGTAAATGTATGGTAGTCAAATATTTAATTTTTGGGTAGTACGAGCATTGTTTGGGTAATTTTCATACGGCTTTTATAAAATTATGTGTATTATTATATCGGGTGAAATGTATAACTTTCCGAAAACTAAGGATTGTTCATTCAACGAACCTGAACAACTTGAACTAAGAATTTCATTTAGAATATTAAAATAAATTATGGTTTCCCCGTACTCGGATCGAGGTGGTAATTTTATTTGCAGGGATATTTTCTTAATTCCTAAAAGAATTTCCTATTGTAAGTTGTTCATCTTCATTATCTGAGAACCCGCATCAATTAGCGGGAACCTGTCCCTTACACTCTTAAGTATCTAGATTGGTTTCTTGCTATCTATGTCCGGTCCAGTAAGTAAATACTCGGTGTGCGTTACGTGAGACGGGACGGGAGGTAATTAACGATAGCTGTCTTGATAGCTGTCAGCGGAAAGAGTGACTGGTGACTCGCCTTCGGGGAAGATAGTCCTCCCAACCAATTTTCAGTGATGGCGGCCTATCTTCCAGAGATCGACCATCTGCGCGGGACTAGTTAGTGCCCGAGCGTTTGCGCCACACACACGTTCCTTTAATCTTTTATTCTAATGGGACAGACTAACTGACACGACAAGAGAAAAATCTACACTACACTATTTACATGCCCATCCGACAGCATGGATCAATTTACTTTTCGGTGACAATCAGGTGATCAGCCTGCAATGTCCTAACCAAGCTAGAAACAAGGCTCGTGAGCCCATGGCTCAGACTACTAGACCAGGGAGACAGTTTACTTACACTTTGTATAAGTAGGTAATTATCTAGATTGGTTTATTAATGCTATCTATGTCCAGTAAATACTCGGTGTGCGTAACGTGAGACGGGAGGTAATTAACGATAGATGTCTTGATAGCTGTCAGTGGCAAGAGTGACTACAGAACTCGAAGAGGGAAGACAGACGAAATGTGGGTGTGACCAGCTGATTGACAGCTACTAATTACTGATCAGTTCACACCGGGGACGGACGTTTCCGTTGTGAATTGACCCTAAGGGTGAAGCTGAATAACTAAGTAATATACCTACTTCCGTAATGGAATATGAGTGATTCCTATGGACATTTAAGGCCCAGATCGCCAGACTACCTCGGAAAAAGATGCCTCCACCTCACTTTACAAGGTCCTAGGTCACGCGGCAGATCTAGGTAAGAGGCGCTCTGGCTAGAAGTTGTAAAAGAGGATAACGAAAGAGAACAATACTACACCAGCGGATGCCGAAGACCGGGCAAAGTGGAGAAGAAAAAGCTGGAAAGCGCACCCCAGGATTTGGCAGGGAAATAGCTGGGCAAAAGCAGAAGACTGGAAAAGAAGTGATTCCTGCTGGTTCTGCGTATCAAAATCAGTAGTATCAGATAATTATAATTATGCTACTGTAAAAGCCCAAAGTGCGGTATATCCTAGGATTTACCGGTACAACCGGAGATATACCAACCTCCGTTAGTAAAATCCCGAATTTTGGGCTTTTACCACCATTCACTTGGTAAATCTTAGGATTTACTTCATAACACAAGCCGTTTCGTAAGCCGTCTCGTAGTCGTAGACAGCTTGTAGCCCCTCGCTTCACGTTATATAGTTAAAAAAAATGTTTAGAGGAAGTTAAAGAGGAAGTTAAAGCTGCAAGAAACTAGAGTCTAGAAAAAGCTTTTGTGTATTAAAAACAACTGCCAAAACTACTATGACTAGCCACAACAATCCACTGGTGGATAATAAAGTGTAACAGGAGACTACAGACCATCTACGGCTACTTGGGACTACGAGACGGCTTGCCAAACATGTTGTGAAATACTTTCCGTCGAGGTGAATCCTAGGATTTACCAAGTGAATATTGGTAAAAATCCGAAATTAACATTGATCACAATAATATATTTTTCGCGATTTTACCAACAATATTGGTAAATCTTAGGTTTTACCGGTAAAACCTAGGATTTATCGCACCTAGGGCTTTTACAGTAACATTATACGCTTTATTCTGAAATTAGGCTGGATAAGTATTTGTGACACGTGGTGAAAACTGAACAACAACATTTTGACATAATGAAAAGAACCATTTCTTTGGTCTCCTATACAAAATAACTTGACCAAGTAAAACTTTTGTATAGTAGCGCTTAATATTTATTGTAGAAAATTTAGAACGAAAATTTGTTCAGTTTCTTGCGTAGATATCATAATATCATGACTTACTGGACACCTTGTATACTGTTAGCAACTCTAGCAGCCTAGAGTCTTATCTCCGAATGCGATCTTAAATGCTAACGAAATGGCCTATCAAGTTAATTATTAGTGACATCGCTTATTAGGCTTGGTCCAAGCTCCATTTATGGTTATTGGGGCGTTAAGTGACGTGTGTCTTACTTATACATAAGTACGTACATATACTATGTGGTACTGATATTCTAAGCATACATATTTAAAGTCGCGCCTGTATCCCTTAATTAATAGGATAGGCAGAGCGTAAAAATCCTAGTTACAAAGGGTTTTCGCCACATGTGACCTAATATCGAAGGAAATTTAAGATTTAATTGTATTATCGATACCTATACCTACTAAGTGTTAGATTGTCAACCCACTCGCTTAAATTACAATAAGTTCACTGATGAAATCCCTCTGTTGACTTCTATAGCATGCCCGGGAGGAGAAGCAGCTGGAATATTCTATGTTTTACTTAATATTTTTCTGATTGTAGAAAATTCCTCACGGGGTGGGCCAGACTCTACTCATCAACCATTTTGTGAAAACCATTTGACCATTTATCCTCATGGGAATTGAACCCATGGCCTCCGCATCGATAGATCGCCTTTAGATTCTAGAGGAAATCATACTTACTACCAGGCAGTATACTTACCTACTACTACTCACCTTCCACCGTCAGCAGTAATATATAGGGTGTTAAAGCTGTCCAAATATGTAGAGTAAGTAAACCTGTAGCACCCATGAAACTGAACTTTCCCGAAGAAACATATGTTGAAATATGAAATAGAAATGGCCCTCCCATACAAAGTGACTCAAGGCGCAGATATAATTTGTTTGAGAGAGCCATTTTTTTTATATTTCAACCGATTTTCCTTGGGAAAAGTTGTTCAGTTTCATGGGTAGATTAACGTCCTAATGTTTGGTCAGAAATTTTTTTTTACATCCGGTGTTTCCTAGTTGTACATTCGTTGGCTGTTGAGTAGAACGCTGCCCTGATGACTGCAGTCGACAAGTTGACAATCCGAGTAATGGCGTCCGTTAGTAATTGATTGAGCCGACTCGGAAATATCGCTGCGCTGTGAAAGTGGTCAACACCATTTCGGAAGTCACTTGCAAGGTTCTATCTTTATGAGAGAGCATTCAACGGAGCTAATTAAAATAAGCAAGTTTAGATGAATGAAGAATCCAAAGCTTAAGCAGTTATTATTTTATCGATATATGTAGGTAATTTTTCAAGGTAGACTGCACGCAGCAGTAGACTGAAGCAATACACGAAATCTGTTAGATGATCGCTGTGATTGATGTTATACCTAAGGGAAACATAAGATAATTGCATATCTCTCACAACGATCATTTACAGTTTTTCATGTAGATACTTATATCTGCTACTGCAGTGTGCATTTAAACTTGGAAAAGTACCTTAAAAATGTCAGTGATTTTGAAACTTTTGAGTAAGTTCGCTCTACTTTTGACTCATTCTCTTGCATTTTTGGCCTAAACTAGAGGCAATAAAGAGTGAACCATTGCTATTCTTCAAGTTTTTTTTTAACTGCCAAATAAAACAGCAATGCACGCACAAATTGAAGCGCATGGATGATAGATAAACCCAAACCGAAACTAGCATTTGCCCCTAAAGTGCTATTTTCCAGTGGGTGGGCTACAGAGTTACGCTACTAATTTTGGCTGGTCATCTGGTTTGCCGAGCCCACACGCCCATAGGCGCACACACGCCCATAGGCGCCCACACGCCCATAGGCGCACACACGCCCATAGGCGCCCACACGCCCATAGGCGCCCACACGCCCATAGGCGCACACACGCCCATAGGCGCACACACGCCCATAGGCGCACACACGCCCATAGGCGCACACACGCCCATAGGCGCACACACGCCCACAGCCGGCGCTTATGAAAACTGAGTGTGATTAACGAGTGATTGTTATCATGTCACATTAAATACGTAAGTACAGTAGTCGGTTTAATATCGAGTTTATTACACATGGTTGAAATTTTGATTCAGAGTGATGCGTATGGAAGTTAGATAAATGTTTCAACATTGAAGTTAGTTATCGTGTGCATTGTTTGGGAGAGTGTGATGAATGAAACAAGAAGGAAAATTCCATAATTTATTAAGTAACAAACCGTGTGAGTTTTCCTAGTTTTTCGTGACGTCACATGAACACGTCATCAGGCAGCGCGTGTGTCGGTGCCGTCTCATCGGAGAAGGTGACGACGCGCGCGCGCCCCCCTCCCGCTGCTACCGTACCCCCCGCGACACCCTCTGGAGTGCATACCGCGCTCAGGTTGAACTCGCTGAGGCTCCGTGGCACAAAATACTCGCGGCAGGCGGTCCCGCCCGGCCCGGCTGAGCGGCGCGCCGGCGTGCCGCGCTGGAAACTCTCCTCCGCGGTGGACTTTCGACGCGGCAGACTGTTGAACTTGGTCGGGTTGAGCGCGTCGATCTTGAAAGTGACCTCCGCGCGCTTGGGCCCGGGCTCGGGCGGCGCGCGCCGTCAAGAGGCCACCGCCGGCGGCTTCTCCCTCACACACTCCACATGACTATGCGTGCTATGCACTGAACCACGCGCACACAACCCCGCTACTCCACGCAACGCGGCACTCAAGTCCTCCTGTATTAGATTGAAACACATCGCTATAACGACTATGCCGACTAAAATGTATATACAACACAGCCCGACCGCGACGTCCTCCGCCTTCGCGGATATAGTTCCAGCGTAATAACCCGGCCTAAGATCACCGAAGCCGATAGTCGCTAAACTCGAGAAAGAAAAGAAGCACCCGTCGATAAGCGTCCACTTTTCAGTCACTCGAAACATGGCAGAGCCAAGGGCTACGTACAGCGCTATGAGGAATAGGCTGAGCATGATTGGCACTCGCGTGTGGTCGCGGCATGTCCAGTGTAAAGGTGGTAGAGCATCTAAGTTCAGAGCCGCTTGGAAGGGGGTCCGGCGTTCTTCGATGACTGGTGGTTTGAAGTTGCGGCGGATGCAAGCGCGGCGCGGAGGTCGTACCCTTGAGTACAATGACCTGACGCGCCGCGCCAATGCGTCTCCTATGGTTGACAAATACAGCATGATGATCGGTATGCCGATACAAGCATACGCCACTGCCACCAGCTTCCCCGCCGCTGACTTCGGCGTCACGTTGCCGTGTCCTGAAATATACGAAACAATTTATTACTCACGTCAAAAAGTCCTAAAAGAAGGCTTGAATACCGTTTACAAAAAAAAAAACAGGCCACGTGCGAGTCGGACTCGCGCACGAATAGTTCCGTACCAATCTATGATTACTATGTCCACTAAATTATGATACAAAAAACAAATTGTATGAAGTCTTTATTTTATTTTATTTTCGTATTTGTTCTACCTATACGGTTCAGGAGGTTACAGCCTCTGTTAAGACAGAACGAAAAGCACATCACACGCTTTTTGTATGGGATTAAATTTATTTATTTTTATTTTGATTATTTTTGTTACGGCCACAGTAAGTTTCAATTCAACTGTCTATCTTCTACGCTTTATAAGATAAAGCCTGGTGACAGACAGACGGAAAGGTCTCGTTTTATACACTTTGGGTAAGGAACCCTAAAAAACACGAGAAAGAATAAACGCCAGCCGCTTGATTGTTTTCACGAAACAGGCAATTCTTATTCGAGGCAAGTCAGCTTGTTAGTCTTTGGGGAATGTTTAGCTCGCCCCTAAACAGTACTAAGTGTTTCTGTGTAACCTTTGGGGAATCGTATAAATATTTCAAATACTTGTTTTATTCCTGTGCAAGCACATTATTTATTTCGCTCATTCATTTCATAATGCTGACTTTTTTATGCGAATGTTAAAAATATATTAGCGGGTACTAGAATTAACTATTATATTATAAAACTTGTAGTTTACTTACAGTTTTTAGAAGATTCTCATCTTTACACTAGGGCCATAATGATAACTATACGGCTTACTTGGTTTTGTTGAACGGAGCTTCGTTCTCCTGATAAAGACCATCGTATACGGTTGAAAAATTAAGGTCTAACCATTCAACAAAGACAAGTAAGCCGTTCAGTTTTCATTATCAAGTTAACATCTTTATAATACTGATATGGAAGTAGTTTTACCTATGGTGGTGATGAGCGTAAGCGCGTACAAAAAACTCGTCGAGAAAGTCCACCGGTAGTCCTGGTCGACGGTGTCTGGTCCCGGCGCTACTCGAATGGTCTTCATCAGCACCTTCTGGAAATCCAGCAGCTCCTTAGCGGCCAACTTCGTCCAGTTCTCTTTGTACAAGATGTTCAGGTCCTCTGTGATAGACCAGAGGCGTTCGACGGTTTTAGCACGCACGTCGGCTGGAGGTGCGAGGTTTGACGAAGCGGCGACGGCTGTTTCGTGGGATGACGTTCCTTCTAGAGCAAGGAATAAGAAGCCTCCGAGTAGATTGTATGTGAGAACGAGGAAGCATACGGCGAGGCAGGTGAGGGGGGAGGCGCGGCGCGCGTGGCCCCGCCCCCCGCACCCCGCACACGCCCCGCACTCCTCCGCCATGCTACCGCCGCCCACGAGCCAAAAGCTGAAGGACTCCCTTCTTCTTCACTCTGGGCATTCTATCTCGATGGTTGGCGCTGGATTCTTAAGATCCTGGAACAAAAGAAACCTTCTGTCAGTAAATGTTGAAGTATTTTTTGACAGTTTCAGGATTTATCTACAAATATTATTTTATATCTATCCCCAGACGTCGTAGTAGCGGTTCTTCTCGCTAAAACCATGGTTTTGAGGGAAGGATGACAAGGCTTGGCCTCCTTGCCACCGTCGATCCACAACACATCCTGGTCGGTCGTCTTCACCGTTCATGCCAGCGACGTCTTATAATGTCAAAACACTGCAATCGATCGCTTGATAAAAAGAAACAAACTAATATCCAACATTTGAGTTTGCAATAATACGACAAATATAATAATAAGTAGGTACAATTAAAATCAGCCTACCTACACCCTTTCAGTTAGAATCTGTAGGTATTACGTCACTTGATTCTCCAGAGGCTGAACGTGAAAATTTTAGCCGATGTGTTGAGAAATTAATTAATGTTATAAAACCTTTTTGAAGTGTCGCAAATTGGAGTGGGGACCGTGCGATGAATTATTTATTACTTTGGGAGACGAGATAAAATTGTGACGTACGGTATAACAAGCCAAACTTTTTCTTCACTTGTATTTAGAATTTGTACAATAAGTTCTAATTTAAGTCTGCCTGGGAATAACACCGTATTTTTGTACCAAGCAGCAGCTGTAGCAATCTGGGAGGATTATCCTGAGTATTTAGTAAAATGATTTTATTTTTTTATTAGAAATGGAATAGCTCTTGACTCTAGACACAAGGTAAAGGATGACAGTCACAGAATTGAGCTCACCCAGAAGATACCTGTTATGGTATTCTCTCTCTCACGCACCGACGGAACACAAGTTTTTAATGTTTCAGTAATTTTTTTTAATTAGAAATGGGTTTGCTCTTGACTCCAGTCTAGAACGGAAGCGACAAAGACGGAGTCGACGATGGAGCGAGCTAGCCCAGAAGATGCCTGTTCACTCTAACTTTGAAGTGTTGGGGGATGTAAGCTATTCTACTCAGTACTGTCAGTACCTAAATTATTATTCTCATGTTTTATTATTACTATGAACAATGAACTCTATATGTAATTATGTCAGAACATGTTATTTTATATTTCAAACGCGTTAATTACCAAGTTACTGTTTGTTTTCAACTAGGTTTCTAATTACTCGAGTAATTAATGTGTTTCGGAGCAGCGAACGAGTTACTAACGAAGTCTTGGACTAAATTACCATCGAGATAAATAACACGTTATCTGCCAACTATTAATTAATGTAATATTTTATAGGTACTTTTTTCGTACATAAATATAATCTTTATTTCTTTAAAAAAATGTTTTAGCTAATTCTTTAATATTTTTTTCTGAGTGATAACAACAGGCTAGGAAGATGATGATGATGCGTAATACTTTCACCTAATTTAAATCACAGAGGATTTTACCAGGACATTTGTCTTGGTAAAGTCCAAAACTAACGATTATTCTAGTGGCTCTTGGCTTGCTGGTTCTTTTTTACAACTGTAAAAGCCAGTAAAAGGAATCTTTATGTGCCTATTGCGCAATTTAAAGCGATGGATATTTGAAAATTTGTCACTAAGCGATAAATTAGCATATTTTTCTGGGGTTACGCTAATATAACCGACAGGCGAATATGTTTTCTAATTGGCTGCTAATTCTCTATCAATACTGGCGCGAATAGAATCGGCCAATTAGAAAACTTGTGTGAGATGATAATTATTTGAGACATTTGCACAAATTACATCGTTCTAACCTTATATGTTCTGATGTTAAGCCTATGTTATTAGTAACTAAACATTATTGTGGTAGCACAAAGTGCGGTATGTTTAATTTCAGTCTCGTTATGTAGCAAGCAACAACGTGTTAATATCTGCCGCAGACGCCCTGGATGTGTAAGACCGTAATCTCAAAACGGATATGTTAACATTCAAGTTAACATAAGTTATCAAGCCTTAAAATATATAAGTTAAGCTAAATATTATAGGTTTCTCTCGAGAGTCACGTAAATTGTAACATTACAAGGAATTTTGTTACACAATTTGAAAGAATTTGTGTCTTCAAGTTTATTATAGATTATATTATGACTAATAAGAACAATTTAGATATCCAAGATTCTCTAGTACCATTTTGTGAGTATATTATTATTATGTTACTTTCATAAAACACGCCGTATTTAAATTATTTTTTGTTACTAATAAATAATGAATTTATCGAAACAGGAAAAAATTCTAAAAGCTCTATGTAGGGTGTTTGTTACTCGATCTTTGCCTGTTTTGATAAGAGCGTATCATTATTTGTGTTTGCGATACGAACGATGCTCTCAACAACTGTCAACGGGAATCGAATCAATCTTGTGAAAGAAGCGCCAAATAACGAAAATATAACGTTGCTTTTTTGGGGAAGAAAATAATAATTATGTATTGTGTTTGACTTGAATTGGTGACGTACTTTTGGAAATTACTTTTGTGAAAGGGTGATAGATCGTAAAGATAATTGTATTTGACAGAATGAATAGGAAAATAAGGCCTGTATTTATAAACAGCACTCAAAAGTGACAACTAGTTTGAGTTCGTATCAGAAATGTCATTTTAGTACAAAACGACCTGTCAAATCCATACTTAATATTGCTCTCAATCTTGGGATCGCTTTATAAATACGAGCCTAAGTAAAAAAAACCTGATAAGTCAAAGTTATAAATACACTCCAAAAAAAAATACTAAATGGTGAGCTGATGGAATAACAAAGAAGGTAGAAATCAAGAACTAAGCATTTTAATAAAGTAGAATATTTTGGTTACAGAAATAAAAAGTAATTTAGAAAAGACCTACGTGATAGGTATGCACCTACCTACAGCATAACTAGTGTTATACAAGTTTGAACAATAACTTTTCAGTTTACTTTGATTAATATTCCTCTTATAATTACAAACCGAGAGCGCGTTTAATTTCCGGGTGACCTCGCATAATACACGTTATTTCAGCCATTTTTAACCTAAAAACAATACCTTAAGTTTGATTAATGAACAGCCTGATAGTAAGCTCGACCTGAATACAGAAATAGGCGACTTTCTTTGAGACCTGTTTGTTTTGAAGTAAACGAAAAAGGAGTTTTTGTTCTTGATTCTATGTTGAATTACGTGTTCAAGAAAATATAATACACCTTCTGAGTCTATACTTGAAGAATAATTATTTTGAGATAGCTGATTACGAGACGAGACAACATGTACTATTAAAATCTAAAATAATCATGGTAATATTTTATACAATAAAATTACGAAAACAAAATGGATCAACAAGCCTCTTCTTCTTCCCAGTGGGTCTTATGAGTTGATAAAATTATACTTACATATGAAAATTTTATTCAAATAAACACAAAATTACATAAAATAACAATATAAAATTAGACGTAAATATAAATAAACATCGTCTTCCAGAGCTCTACCATCGGCGCAACGTTTTCAAAAGGCTAGCCGCATTTTTCCTTTTCACAGCTAAACTCATGATACCTATATTGTTGTCGACAATGTACTGTAATCTGAATGATGAACAAACATAAATAAAACAATAAAATATACGACCTTGAAAATATCCAAATATAAAAATATAAGTTTCTTGCCAAATTTTTCAATTTTTATCCATTCCTACAAATTGCAAAAAATATGCCTAATGTGTATAGCGATATCAAATTACCTAATTTACAATTATAAAGTCTTCTGATGAGGCACCTGCTCTCCCCGCCCCCACCCTTTGCTAAGGTAAGAGGGGATACTAATGAGAGAGTAAAAAAAAACCTGAGCCAGATATTATGTTAATAAGACTCTTTGTAGAAGCTTGCGTTACTCTGTTTTCCAAATTTCACGAAAAGCTGTTTGTAAATTCTGACCTACGATTATTTTAATGAGGAACGGTTTTGTGGTTTGTATTACAGGATGTTAATGCCACTGTCTGATGGTGTTAGAGTTTTGTTTAAAGCGGCCACGTCCTTCACATAGAAACTCAGAAGTGGTATAATGTATTATACACAGGTCATCGGGTTAAATAACTTTTACATAAAAATGGGATTTTAAAAAGCATTGTTGCCGAAATAACCTTAGGCATGTTACTTCCCCAGACTCTTTGTACACAAAGTCCGGTCTACAAAATAGTTCATAGTCATGAGGAACAATTTAATTCCTTATCGCTTTGTGATTAGGACGCGATTTACCAAATTCTCCATTTTTCATACCATAACCATACAATATTTCTTTCAAATCTTCCAGATGCTCTCATATCCTCAAGTAACGACGCTCTCAATACGAACGATACTGCTCGTACTCTTCCCAAGGGAGCATTCTCTTCGTTTCGGCTTGTAAGAGCTGCAGACTTGCTATTACGCCTGCCATGTTTCCGTGATGGTAATTCTTATTTAACCGGGATATTAAGGTCGTTCTCGAGAGGGCTTATCTTGGTCTTACATAGATATTTTTTTAAGACGACGATACGGTGCGGACAATACCGGGTATAAGGGACAGCTTAACGTAAACTGATACGCGTTGCTCAGTCAACGAGACTTAACAACTTGTACCAGGAAATTTTAAAGGAGGTAAAAAAAATTGTTGGCTTTCCCATACAAATTGTCTAATTAAGACAATTATTTTGTAAAGGAAAGTCAAAAAAAAAATCATTTCTTGGTGAAAATTGTTCAGTTTCGTTGACTGCCGGAACCTTCTCTAGCTCAAAAACTCTAGGTACAAATTAGAATAAAATTCTTGCCATAATTAATTCAGAGACCTTTTCCACCATCTTTCGGTCACTTCAATAAACAAAAGTTTTACGTGTAGCTTACAGTAAAAGTAATAAACAGTAAAAAAAAACATAAGAGTGACCTAAACTAGCCATATAATACCGTGATGCAACCTGCCCTCTTTTTCAAACATGAAAGTTATAGGAAAAATAAATACACTTGCAATAAAAATTGTATTTGCAGCTCCATCATTTTACACAAATTATGATTTCAAAAACGATTCGGTTTGCACAGATTACAAAAACCAATAGAAATCTAATGGTCAGCAATTTTGGTTGTCTCAATAAAAAATACGGGGTGTAAGGGACAGCGTCCTGCTCAGTCAACAAAACTGAACAACTATCACTGGGATTTTTTTTCAGGAAATGAAAAAAAAATTTGCTTTTCCATACAAATTGTCTGATCGAGGTGGTCATTATGTAAGGGAAAGTCAATTTTTTTTTTTCATCTCCTAAAAGAATTTCCTGATGCAAGTTGTTCAGTATCGTGGACTGAGCAACCCCTATCAGTTTGCGGGACGCTGTCCCTTACACCCGGTATTTACCGTTATTTACTTTTACTATGTCAAGATACTTCACTTCCTCTCGTCCAACTTTTTACTTTGTTCTACAACAAACTAAAGTTGAAAAGGGTATTGAGAAAAAAGTTAGAATGTTTAAACTCGTCGAGGGGATTTTGTCGAGGAAAATTAAAAAGGCCGCAAACGACACCCTTTGAGATTTTGAGAGTTTTTAGCTCGAGAAATTTCCAAGAGCTTAAAGCTCGATAGAACTGGCTATTGTATTTTTAAGTTTATTAATAAATCAGAAGGTTTTTCGATATTCTATGAACGTAGAAAACTTTTTAATGTTAAACTTTCCGGTTTGTAGAACGAACTTGTTTTGAATGGTGTGTGTTGATATTGTTATGAAGTTAAGGTTATCGCACATTACCGACACACACCACATTAGTTGCTGATCTCAGCTCTGTTCACAGTAAAATGTGACCGTTCTTTTTGTTTCCTAGAGTTTTGATTATAATGACAACTAAATTAAAAGTTGAAATGGCGTTGAAGTGGTTGCGAGTTGATGTAATGTGCAAACACCTTTATTTAACTAAATATTTAATATAACCAACCGTTCGAATAACCTATTTTTACCCTTTTATCTTACAATTTTACACAACTTCTGGGAGGTCACCCTCCATACATTTTAGTGTCAGCCCAGTCTTCTCTGTCTAGACCGGGACCTTTTAAAAAACATTTAGGCTGAAACAATTTCAAATAAAAAGAATATAGAAGTGATACATTTCTAATACATTTAAAATTTAAATACAATTTGAAGCTTAGTTGAAATACAAAATAGAAATACAAATAATAAATTAATGAATAAGAAAGTTGAAATAAATGCAAATATAATTGGAGGCAAAATGGCGGGCGAGAAAAACAAGTAATTAAAAGAATTAATAGCAGACTGTGGTGCACAGTGTATAGCTTTATTTAATGTCTTTTTTTATATGGACCATGGATTTTAATTGTGTAATAAACCAAATATTTTTCAAACTTGGTTTAATCGGTTTTTACCAGAAAGCTGATATACCTAGCTGGATTAGATAATATTGGTATGACTGAGGTGAGGTCGGTGTTAATGTATGATTTTAATTCATGAAAAATTATAATGACAAGCAACTAAAAAAAAATTCTTTTTTTTGAGACGTTACAGAAAGAGTACTCCAAAAAGGTGCCAGTGTAGTCATGTTATTATGTCACACGAAAATATTAAATGTAGCATGCGTGAAAATCATTTATTCTTATATTAAACAAAATATTATTTGTTGAAATGAACTAAAGCAACGTATCTATGTATCTTATGATGAAGATAATTATGTACAGGGAAATATCGTTAGGGAACACCCTTACCCACCAAATCATACAAAAACATAAGAATATCATGTTAACAGAATTACAAAACACGACGAAGCAACGTAATATATATCAAATTCATATAAAACAATACGTCATGGAAATTGTAAAAGAAAGAAACATTTCCCTCCTCATTTCATATCTAATATTTAAACGAATAATCTTTTATGACGATGCCATTTTCTTTTATTTTGTTTACATAATCATGTTTTGAGACAGTAGGTATCTTTGTAGCGTATTTTCATGAAATGGTCGTGTTCTTACTGGTTAGATATCATTCGCCCTCAGTCCTCAGGCTATTCTGGTATTTTATAAACAGACTGCTCTCTACTGAGGATAATATTACTTTCAAGATATGAGCTTGAGGTCATGTGATCGATTCCAAGTTGATATTTTCAATTTCTGAGTTCTTCAGAATCGCCCGGTTGTTGGACAAGTAAGATTCTACCGTGTTTTGGAGTGAATATTTTACCCTTTACCCTTTGACGTAGTAATACTTATAAGTGTTCGTTACGTAAACCATGCCAGAGGCAAGAAATGCGGTTCAATACTCTTAGGCTCGTATTTATAAAGCCATCTCAAGATTGAGAGCAATATTGAGTGCGGATTTGACAGGTCATTTTGTACTGAAATGACATTTCTGATACGGACTCAAACTCGCTGTCACTCTTGAGAGCTGATTATAAATACGGGCCTTAGGCCCAGCAAGTTTGAGTCCGTATCAGAAATGTCTTTTCAGTACAAAACGATCTGTCAAATCCATACTTAATATTGCTCTCAATCTTGAGATCGCTGTATAAATACGACCCTAAAACCTAATTCAATTTCAAAAATGGCTCCATTAGTAAGCAATATTAATATTACTCACACGTTTTCTGAACTCATTTTAATAAAACAATTTTTACTGATTTACGTAGTGTTTTATGTATTTTGGAATTCTCTACGTTTTGGACCCTTTCTAGGCGCCGTGGTTAAATCTGTTCAAAATAGTTTTGTCGAAATGAATATTATTCACAATTAACCTCCAGTAAAAAAGCCTGTGTCACATTCACATCTAATACAATACAATACAACACACAAAAAATCCAACGCAACCCGGCTGTCATTTGCTGTCACATCAACGCGCGGAGTCGTGTCAGCTGCTGTCACTCAAACCGCTTTAACATAGCGACACGATGTTTCTGCCTGACACTTCCTGTTGTTAAACTTTTTTTTTGTTGAACTTATCCTACTAAACATTATAAGCTAGCTTTCTGGCCGCGGTTTTACCCGTGTTTAATGAGTTTTTAACTTGGAAATGAAGGTTTTCCCGAGGAGAAAGAAGCTATTGTCTTATTCGAGGACGTATCCTTTATGTGTTAGTTTTATCCCGATCCGTCCAGTGATTGAAGCGTAATCCAAATATGTATTTACCATTCAAAAATTCAAACTTTTGCATTTATAATATTTGTAGGACGTGAATATCTTATGTATAAAAAGGCTACAACTTTTATCAATGTCAGTACTTTCTACATTATTCATTCCTAACCTACAAACGGTTCGGGCTAACATCATGATTATTCATGTTTGCGCTGGGTTTTCGTCTAAGCTTTATTATCTTTACCATGCCCTCTCTCTATGCATTTTATGAGTACAACAACAACTATTCAACATTAATTTCTTAGTTTCCTTTTTTCGTGCTTGTTGGTTGTCAGGATTAACGACCCCATCAACCCTGGGGTTTACATTATTAAATCTTAACAGGCCTCTGATATGGGTTCTATAGCGACCACTAATCGGTGTCAGCGACCGGAACAAACGTCACAGCCTAAGTTTCTCAAAAAAGAACTCTGCAAACTCTATTTTAAGCCCGTATTTATAATCATCTGTCAAGAGTGACAGCGAGTTTGTGTTCGTATCAGAAATTTCATTCCAGTACAAAATTACCTGTCAAATCCGCACTCAATATTGCTCTCAATCTTGAGATCGCTTTATAAATACGAGCCTAAGGTTCTTTAATTAATTATTATTTATAATTAAATAACAGAAAAGTCTACTTGTTTTGACGTCATATGTATGATCGATAACTGTTAAGTTTTTATTTTGAACGATGAGCGAGAAGAGCAGATTTTTCTAATCAAAACCATTCTACTGTATTTAGTGTTACCGTATTAGCGCTCAGAGCGAGTAAGCACACTCTACCGACGCATAGGTACTTATTCCCGCATTTGCTTGCTGATAAGCCTCCTGAGAGCTACTTTATATCCTTTGAATCAGGAGATAAGTTCTATATTTGCTTGGCTCGTAGGTAAATAAACGATTATTATGTGTGCTTTGCTTTAATGTAAGCGTATGGTAGGAAAACCGGGTGAATACAAATGACCTAGACAATTAAGTAAAAGCTTAATACCTAGAATACCTACTAGGAACGTGCTTAATTAAAGAAGAATGACCTTGCAAAATAACATACATACAGTCACGCCTTTATCCTTACTGGGGTAGGCAAAGCGTAAAACGACCTAAAAGAAAGGTTGTTTCTTTCCACAGATCTTATGTTCTGTGTTCTGTCAAAAATTATCTAGTTAAATACCCTACCCATTATTTCTCATTGTGAGTAATGAAGATTTTCAATCATTTGGTTCACCATAAAATTGAAGATAAAACAGAATACGCGTATATATTTCTCAGATATTAACGGCATTAAAAAAAGTTTTGCTTTGTCCCAATTTAAGTACACATCTTTCTAAAAACAGAACAGTGATTTGAAAATTGCGCAAAATGTTACCATAAAACGAAAGGGCTATTGCGAGCCATTAAATAAACCCTCTCCATACTTGTTCACTGATCGAGTGCGGCAAGCTGATGTTAGCTGAGTGAACATAAAAACCACTTTGCATCCGCTCTGATGTGCTCGTAGAATTGCAAAGCACGGCCATTTGCTTTTCGTGGCGTTTAAAGGAGAAATCCGGATAACAATTTTTACTCGACTGTCAAAAAAGGGTTATGTTTTCCGTGCGTGTATCTTGTATATTTGTATGTTTGGAAATTTATTAATTACCTCGTTTCTTCAAAACGACTGGATGGATTTCGTGAATTTAGTTATTGGTGTTTCATTTTAATCCTTCGGATAGACGACTTATTTAATGAAGACGGGTTGTTCCATGTTTAAACTATTTAATACTATCTTATTTTGCTTAGTACCCTGTTTACTATGACATTGAAGTTTAAACTTCGTTCAATGAAGGTCAACTTCAATAAATAAAAATATGGATTAAAACACTTAGGTATTTCTCGATGTAGTAACATCACTTGAAGCTAAGTAGTTTTAATACATTCTCCCTCTCGGTTCCCTGGCCGTACTTTACTAAAAGTGTGAGGAATTAACTCGCTTCTTGCAGGTAAGTTGGAGTTTTTGTTCGTAATTCCCTCGCCGAGTGTGGCTGGTGGCGAGCTAACTGTATAAAAGAAAATGATTTATGAGCGAATATGTAGTGCAACGAGGAATATTCAATTTTAGCTTACAAATTTGAAAGCCCCTAAAAACTGTTAGCGAACTTTTTAACCTAAAAATTTTACACACCTCTGCATTATTATATCAACATAATGTATCAAGGAACTTGCGTTTAAAGCAAGAAAATAATCCCAAGGGATTTAAAGTTGTATGGAAATCCTTAATAGCCCAAGGGTTATTATGTGATTTGAATTTGGAATGTCATGTGAACTACTAAGAAAATAATTTTCAGAAAAAAAAAATATGGCTGTGTGTGTATTAAAACTGTTGCCACACTCGCCTTCTGCGCCTCCCGGCGAGTGTAAAAAGGCTGTATGACTAGTTATCTGTATGTGCTCTTTGCTTTGTATAAAAAAAAGAAACTAAAAAAAAGAAAACGCGGTTTGATTTTGCAAAAGTTTTTCTCTCATTGATTATTACTTCCATTTCGTAAATTGTCGAGTGAAATTAATATTTTGACTCCAGAAGACATTGTGACTAGTATTTTATCGTATTTTGTTATTTATGTTGAATATGTTAAATACGATCAATTCGTTTTTTGGAAAAATACGTAGGTAGTGGATTGTGAACGTGAAGTGTAGTTCAGTGAGTGTGAATTGACTTTCGGATCTGTTGCTTCTGGTATGTTTTCAATATTTATTTATGTATCAATATTACATGATTAGGTATATTTCTGAGCTTTATTATCTTACAGACGCCTGCCACCGTCTAAGTAATCTGTGCAGTAGGTGTGTAAAATATAGTATGCTCCTCGGGAATAAATGTGTCTTCGCCTTGGGCAGACTTGAATCCCTCGCTACATTCAGGATTCTTGTCATAATTCCCTCGCTTCGCTCAGGAATTAAAGATTTAATTCCCTCGCTGCGCTCGGGAATTAATCCTAGAATCCTTCATTCCGCTCAGGATTCAATATGCTGCCCGTGACGTTAGACACTGCTTTATTCCCTCGTTGCCTAATATACTATTATGTCAAATTTTGTCGCTTTTTAAAAACATGCATCATTGCCAAAAAAGCTTTCTGAAATGTGAATCAATTATGTTGTAAAACGAATAATAAAATAATTCAAAGTCACAACGAAATGTACATCAAAATAATTTGACGAAGGTACTTAGGTATATGTATTTTTCAATGCTTCAAACTATCATTTAAATATCGGAAAAAAACATTGTTGTATAAATAAGTATATGCCTATGTGAAAAAAAGTGTACTAACACCGGACGAATTAGTTAGCTTCTGGGAGTTTTTTTTATCACCGATTCCTCCTTGAGTATAAAGATAAGTAAAAAACATAAAAACCTTTGTTTAACCTAACCAAAAAAACATAACCTTTATTAATTCCAGTTTCAACATTTTATTCCTTTCATTTTCTCCGTGAAATTAATAATCCTTTAAGATAAAACAAAATTTATATTCCATGTACACCCTTTTTTACAGTTTTCATAAAAGCGTTAGACAAAGCTTTTAGCTTTCTGCCTAAAGTGCTTCTTAGTCAATAATATTGAGTAAATTTAGTGCTATAATCTCTTCAAAGAAGTATTAAAAACGTTAAGTAACTATAGTAACTAGGACAACCTTCAGGATTTAATATTATACTCTTACTTAAGATAACCTTACTTAGTTTTATTTTATTGATCATATTAAATACACCAGTCTTTCACCATTTCATAGCTACGCTAACCTTGAGTAGCATAAAGCTACTTTTTACAGCGGGAGAACACCTATTTCCCACGAAAAAACTCAATAAACCGCAGGGAAAACCTGCAGTGCAAAAAGTAACGGCATTGCTTGTTAACAATCCCAACAGAGCGGTGGCCGGTGGTAGACTCCACCTGGCTCGCGACCACCCTCTCACCGGAGTCCGGCGCCAAACAGCTTGCTATGTTCCGTCGGTGCGGGAGAGTGCCAGTGTCATAACAGACATTATTTTTCTGGATGAGCTCGCTCCATCGTCGACTCTGTCACTGTCATCCCTGACCCTGTATCTAGAGTCAAGAGCAAACCCATTTCTAATAAAAAAAATATAATTTTGTTATATTTATAACCTACTTTTATTAATGAATAACATTTATAAATGTAATTAATAAATAAAATAAAAAATAAGTGCATTTTCAGTCATATTTATTATGATTTATCAAACAACAAAGATAATTTTATATTGAAGTAAGTTAAGGTTGACTTTCTAGAAACTTAACCTTCAAAGTCATACATTCTCTTGAAGATGGCGGTTTTAAAGATGGCAGTTTGATGACAATTCCAGTGACAGAACTCGCTTGCGCTGCGTACTTCGTGGTACAAAGGCAGAGTGAAATAACCCTTAACGTATTGTTTTTAAACAAATAAAGCTATCACCGACCAAGTGAGGGAAAACTTAATTACTGTATCGTTTGTAAGCTGCCAGCAGCGAAGCGAATAATGTATGTATGTAAATTGCACCGTACAAGCCAATGTAGCGAGTACTTCAGTTTTCTGCTCTATTAAACTTTCCAATTACTGACACTTTGTAGTGGAAAATACAGAAGAGAGATAATTAATAAAAATGTTCTTTGAATAAATTGCTGAATAATAGCTATATTGCTTATGAAACTGTCTTTTGTTGGAGACTTTGATTCTTGACTGGGAGCTTAGAGCAACAAAGCCGTGTTGCTCAAGACTGGGAGCGATGAAAAAACATTATAATGGTCAATTTCCAGGCATAGTCTAAAAATCAATAAAAAAATAATGAAATAAATTTATGTGATGGATATAAAGACATTTGTTTCTGAAATTAAATATGCGTTCAATATGCGTTAAAAATTGCCATAGTGACTTTTACTTGGATGTTAAAATTATTGAAGGTTTTACTTAAAAAATGTGTGGACAAAATTAATGTACAGTGTAAACCTACTTAATTTATTTTTCTTAAAATTATTTTTTAAGGTGTAAACCCAATATTTAAATTTATTTAAAAACCTTTTGGAGATTTAATAAAAATTCCACGGTAAGTTTGCAACTAAAGTCCCGTCGTTTCAATAGGCCATATTTGACACTTGTGACCTTCAGTACAATTGAGGAAAATAGTGATGTACATGAGCGTCAAACATACGTACCTAGTATTTCAAGCCGTTACTTGTTATTGAATGGGAAGTTTACTAGTTATTCTCAAGGGTCATGTATAGCTAGAGGTTGGTAGGTATGAAAGAGAGGGCAATATTCATCCAACGCTCTTTTTACATGACGAGTGTATAGAGGGCGCTGAGCTAGTCTGAAATAACGTTTCTTTATACAAAAAAAAAAAAAGCCACGAAACAGGAGAATATCACTGTGTCCGTAGTCCGTATAGAATGCTTAGGTCATCAGGTATAGCAGAAACAGTATCCAGAGTCAATGCCAAGGTCGATCACAGAAGAGAAAGTTCACAGAGTCCAAGATAGGTATACGTAGCCAAGTCGTAAAAAACACCAAGAGAAACCGAAAGTATGTGTTGCCTATGCGCCCGAGAACGTTAGACTGACAGTCAGTTAACATGTATATCATTATGCAAGTAAATTTTTATGATGAACATCTGTAGAGACACAGATAAAACGATGCTTTTAAAAAGTGCCACTTGATAACAAATAAATAACAAAGTTGTAAACAACTTGATAACGCAAAACCACACACAAAAGGATATCCATTGTTAATAGGCTTGCACTAATGATCGTACCTGGAAGCCGATTTCAGGTAAAAAAAATACATACAAAACACGTGCGGTAAAGAATGAAAACAAACCATTGTCTAATCGTCAAAATCTCAAAACAAAGCAGGTAATAAATCTTGTGAGGCAAGATGAGTGGATGTTTCGAGCCAGCGCCAAGACGGCAATTGCTCGCAAACAGATTGGCAAATAAATTTGCTTTCTCTTTTTTTATTATTAAACGAACAAGAATCACTCATTATGCTCTCTTCTTTAATCGCACCCTTCGCGCTCGCGCTCTTCGATCACGAGCTTTTACCCAAGCTTGGTAAGCAGACTGTTTACGAGCCTCAGCTCGAGCACAGTCCGCATATCTACACAATTTAGACCATTATGAAACTATCGTTGATTTGCTTAAAAACAATTGGAGTATATGTTCCATTTAGTACAATCTTATGATACACAAACTTTCAAAACGCCATAACTCTAAACAACAAATTAGAGGGTTAGTTGGTTTTACCTTTAACCCGGCGGTATGAATATTGCGATAAAAAATATATCACAGATCAGTTCAGCCTATTATAGTTCACTGCTGGACGAATAAATGAATGGTTACCAAAGAAGCAAAAAAATTAATACTTAATGTTATCTGGAATAATAAGCTGTTACTCACAGTAACATCACTAGCCGGTTTGACAGTTAAAAGGCTCACCGACGTAACATTTGAATGTCGCTCAAATTTTACATTTATGTTAATTTTAAATTATTACGGCAAAGTTCAGACGAAACATTTTGATTTCGTGGAATATTATTTCAAGATATTTATGATTCTAAAGACAGAATGAGTGAAATATCTAGTTTTTTTATTTTTTAATTTGAGAGCTGGTGAAATGTTACTGCGTCTCCATCCTTCAAATATGGCCTATTGAAACGACGGGACTTTAAGTAGTTAATAAATGTTTAAGGTACAAATTTTGAAATGGAATCAATATATTATTCTATTTGGATCTATTTTTAAAGTAACAAAAAGCATTAAGTCTTTTTGAAACTGGGACTAAACAAATTTAGATTACTTGTCTACCTGACCCGCTTAGAAAATGTAGTAAAAACATTTTCGTTCTTCTCGGGACAAGAGCTCCAGCAATTAGATTTGTGACCTCCGAGGGTCGACCCTCTCGTGTGAACATCTAACTAGATCATTCTTTAAACCATTTACAAATATTAGGTACATGCTTTTTTTAGACCAACGTTTACTTTTCATGTTTTATCAGCGGTATAATGGTAAAATTCGTATTATTAAAGATAGTCAATTCTTTAAAAAAAAATAAGAAACAAGACGAAATTAATCAGTTACAAAAATACAGTGCCTCCGTCCGGCTTATCTGTTCAGGTGGCGATATTAGGTACTAAAATTTGTCTTTATTACACTGACAGCGATTGAAGCGATGACAGCTATAGTGGCGACGCTCGGCGCTCTCAACTGAACAGATATCGCGGTCAAACTGTAATAATCGCTTCGTTCGTAGCATTGGTCTACGCCGTGGTCATTTTGCTACGCTTTATCGTAGACATTTTCGTAGCACTCAAATTCCTGATCTCCTTATGACCTAATGACCTTTTTAGAACAGAATGTTTTATCTTATCTTAATGCGTAAGTGTACCTACATGCACATTGTCCTAGTGTGCGTAATTTAGTCATAGCGAATTGAAGTTTCGCACACAAGTGCGCGTGTTTGTACGCACAAACTACAAGGTATGGCGTAGCGGCAATCATGATTACTGAAGTGGCATCAATTGGCTGTTCGTGACTCCGAACTCCGAACAGACACGCAATACCAGGTAACGTTTGATTTCATTAGTAGAAACTAGGAATGAGATAAAAAGGAAGCATCTTCTCCTCTAGGTATTGCGATAACGTTTTGTTTCACTGTAGATTTAATTTAATTAATTTAAAAGAATTTTCAAACTATTTGGACATAAAGTTTGATTTTGACACGGAAAAACACATTGCAATGATTACACATTACAAGTTGGTTTATATTTAAGGTTTCCATGGTTATTTTAAAATTTTCGTAACTAAACTAAGATATAAGCTGCACGAACATACGAGAAACTTGTACTGCATACACGGTTGCAAATTCAAAAGTTTTGTTAAATCCAATAGTTGAAGTGCGCAGTGTATTGGGAATGTGTATATTAAACTTTCAACGTGTTAACAGTTGGTGAACATGAATAAAAGCTTATGAGGTGGTTCCTGTTAAGTATCCCTGTGAAAGCGGTAGAGGGACATTTTTTATTTCGCCGGCAGCTAGGAAGGACTCACTGGTATTAGTAGGTATAATATTATTGATCCCAAAACACCACATCATACAAAATATACCTTTTGGGGTATTGACAGTCGGAGCATAGAGTTTTGATGATAATAACTTCCATTATGCATCCAAAAAATGGCACTCCTATCGAAGATGAGCTCTTTTGGTTGTTCGTTACATCCTATACACTACATTCCAATATAAAATGAAAGCAAAGTTGAACTCGTCTAAAGATTAAAACTTTAACTAGAAACCTTGAGTGGACGCTCGAGTTTCAAATGATAGCCCGACTAACGAGGAAGTTTGTTGTATGGAGACATCCAACAAATTCCTCAGTCTTTGAAACTTAGCAGGTGATAAATTTAGGTAATACAGATTACAGATGTAAGATAAGCCAATACTTTTTATGACCCTTTTTATACCTAAATTTATCACCTGCTAAGTTTCAAAGGCAGAGGAATTTGTCGGATGTCATAGGCTTCGTTAATCGGGCTATGAACCGAACATTGAGGGCGGCCCTCTCAAGAGTCAATGAACTCAGGAATTCACAGTCGACAGAATAATGGTATTGTTTTGTTACACAAATAATTATTATTTTTTTTTGTTTCAGATTATATTCTTATAAAAATTATACAACCTTCAGAGACAGAAGCCATCCAAACGCGCATTATAAACATACAAAATACACAACCACCCCAAATCAACTCTAAATCAAATCGGTCAGGCATATTATGATGATATTATTATCAGCATCATCTTCACCTATAAGCCAATATTATTATAGACAAAATGATGATCATAGCATGACATCACAAAAAAAAAAGATAATCCTGTCCCTGAAAGGCCGAACTTATATAAAATGTTGTAACATCTTCTTTTTATTTCCGCTCATTGACAAGAGCATGATGTTTCACGCCTGGTATCTCAGCGTCCTCTACTCAATCGTCCGGACGAATTTTGTATAATTTGTTTTTGCCCTCGCTTCGATCTCGACCCTTGAGTGTTCGCTGGATCTACAATCCGGAAAATGTCTTGTTTTCAGCCGAAAGGATTTTGGAACCATGCAGTTGTGTCGTGCCAATTGTTACAATGTGAAGCTTTCTGTCTGTTTGAGGTAACAGTAGTACCGGTTGTTTGAACACAAAATTATTATCTATCGTAATCAGGCAATCAGGAAAAAATTATAAATTAGTCATTTTGTGACGATGGGTAATCAAAGACATTTCAGATCTCTATCACAATATTATTAAAATGTTGAGAAGTTTTTATACACAAATCAAATCAGAATAAAAAATAACAAAAGAAATCCCAAAGTACTTTCGAAGCCACAACCATACCCCACTTACACGAATAAAAGCGTAAATAAAAAAATACTTATCAAATAAAAAGTCAGCACGAGACATAAACATAAGTAGGAATGTTTGTAAACAGGGGGAAGTTGATATGATACCTATATAAGATATGAGTTTGAAACTCGTCGACTCCACTTCGTACGAGAATGGGAGAATTTGCAAATTTCGAGAGGATAATTCTGACTGAGAACATATTGAACAAGTTAGACGAGAATTTTTCGTAAATACGGACATACTTATTTGAAATTTGTTTGGCAACATGATACATATATGAATACTTAATATTTTTGATGGACATGTTATAATATTGTTACCATCAAAGTCGAAATTAACTCTTCATAAAAAAATGTAAGTACATGAAATAGAAGGTAGTGAATCCGAAAATAGCGATTGTCAGAAATGACCTCCAACACGTGGCGGAAGTGCCTTTTTCCTCCCTCTCGTGCTTACCACGTAAACAAACATTAAAGGCGTGACTATCTATAACGTGTGCTTCTAAGTAATATTTTATTTTATATTTGTGATTTTAACCCCTGATGATTTCCCCAGAATTATAAATGCAATGCGAGATGTCTCCCATCGCGCACAGCTGAGATAAGTTCCCACATCCTTCCCTCCGGCAACTTACTTCAACTCTGCAAAGTTCAACCGTTCGTCCCACTCAACAGTAGATTGGGTGCTTTATCAACAAACACGACATATCCCATTCGAGTTTGCTCATTTCCTGCAGTTATAGTAACTGTGCAAAGTAATGTTTTATCATTAAAAAGTATAAAAGTCTTTTGATAGTTACTTTGTGTAAACACGTTTTTCAGTGATTTGTGTTGTTTTGAAAGAGAATAAACTCTCGGCATAATTTTAGCCATTCTGACTCGCTTTTTGGTTCTCATAATTTATTTTGTAGCTTTTTTTAGTTTTGTTAACATCTAAATAGCATTCTTTACAATGTTTTACCAGTATCTTTGCCAGTATGGAGAAAAATTACAACTCAATTTACATTTATGGACAAATAAAAGTATTGTGCAAAATTTCACTAAACAAAAGAAATTTCAAAAGCACAGCTTTTTGTTTTTCTTTTAACCCAAATTACAGTCGCGAGGTCTCCCACTGCTCATATAAAATTACGTTTCGCTGAAACTGCTCTAAAAAATTCAATTTGTAGTCAGAGAGAAGTAATAGCGTTGAGAATTACACTGCTTTGTAAAATGAGTAAGCTGCCAGTTTTAGGGATTATTCCACTGAGCTCTTATTTATTTCTTAAAAACTTGTTTTCAAAAACTCGCTTCAGACCTTCCAATCCGATCATCCTAAATCAGACAAAATGTTTCCATTAGGTATGTTGAAATTTTTCCCCTAAATTTTGTCTATGATAGATCACGCTGACAATTTGCACAATTTGCAGATTTTAAAGACTCCAAGGAAGTTTACAATACCTTATTTGAATTGATGCAATGAATTTTTCAATATTTTCATGTTACGAGTTCAAAATACTTGCGTGCGTAGACTCTACGCAGTAGAGCAATCAACACAATATATTGTACCATCGCAAAGGATACTTCTAAGTTTTTTTAGCACAAGCAGACTACTTATAATATTTTTACTTAAGAAATTACTGAAAAATTGTAAAAAAAAATTACTACGCTTAAATAATTTCAGACCGCGGTGGAACTACTCAAGAGTCTAAAAATGTTAAAGACCGGCCATTGTTTAACACTTTCAGCGCGTAGAAGGATTTCTTGTCCACACAGTTTCATACAGTTTTTGTGAATGCTGGACTGTGAGATATAGTTGCCGCATGCCGGACATTTTTCACTACAGTTTAGTCAAATGTGTTTTCTTTTTTGGAATATTTTTAAAATATGTACTATTTGTAAATATATCTCTGGCGTGTTATTAACAGCTGTCGGTTACTAAAAGAACGGTTTTTTTAAATCAATTATTTTCACCCTGAGTTGTACTTAAGTCCATGGTAATAAACCCATTCAATCGTGATAAATAGCATACAGTATATCGCAAAACCTATAAGTATTTGGTTGTTAGAAAAAATAACAAAATATGTGACGTGACGAATTCGCGAACACGGTTGTAAGTAAATGAGCATACTTCAAGTCGGGGGAAACAAGATGGCGGTTCTTATCTCGTTTCCGCTTCCGGTTTATTCAATTCGCGAGATGTAGTGTAGCTGCTTCACATTCGGTTTGCATTCACACCAACTCTGCCTCCCCTGGTCTAATCGTTTGAGTCTGGGACTGTAGATGTAATCAGGCCCGGACTGGCCATACGGGCAAATCGGGCAAATGCCCGATGGGCCGGATGCCCGATGGGCCGGTGTGGCTGATTGGTGGTTGGTGGTCGACTTTTTTTTACTTTTTTAAAAGTAATCGCAATACATTGATTAGAATAACGTCCTCTACCGTCAAGTCGAGAACCTAATTGAATTTATGTTATATCTGTCGCAGTGATCTGGTTAAATCTGCTATTTGATTGAATGACTAGCTCGTTCATTGAATGGCTGCATTCAATTGAATCACTAGGCCAGTGGTCTTTAACCTTTTTGACCCCACGGGCCAAATCACCTTAAAAATTTTTTTGGCGGGCCGCAATTTAATAAAAAAATATTTACCAATAAAAATTATTGATAATTATTTAAGAATAATATTATAATATAACACAACACTTTAAAAATTTGAATTTTTTACTTGTTACTAACAAATTTCGGGGGATGTGCGGGACGTAGGGAGCCTATCGAGTCAAGTCAACTTACTTGTGCGCATATTATTATTTCCACCCGAGTTAAATGAGTTTTCCCGTGGAAATGAAGGTTTTTCCGCGGTGAAAAGTAGCTTATGGCCTATTCCAGAACCTAATCAATATGTGTGCCAAGATAAGACCCAAGATTTATTTTTAATTTTAAGAATTAAAATGAATACAAATAAAATTAGTCAGTTAAAAGCCGCCTGGCAGGGAGGGCCGCAAGCAAAGGTTCCGCGGGCCACATGCGGCCCGCGGGCCGCGGGTTGAAACATAGCCCTTTGAACAGGGCGGACGTAAAATCAGTCAGGTGATTCTAACCTAACCTAACCTAACCAAAATCGCTCGCGTTTTATATAATTTCGTGGTTATTTGTGCTGCGCCCCCCGAACCCCCGCTTTTGGGGGGGCTGCGCCCCCCCGTCCCCCCGCTTCGAGCCGCGCCTTAGAAGTCGGCTATATCCCATTCAACGATTCGCTAAATGACGTTCAGTCGTTGAATGTAACGTTCAACGACTTGACGAGTTGTCCTTTAGTGATTTAATTAAATGCCGACATTCAATTAACGAGCTAATCATTCAATCAAATTGCTTATTCAACTAGATCACTGCGACATATTTAAAGACATTCTGTATTATGTTTAATTTAGTACCTATCAGCATTGCACCCGTGCGAAGCCGGGGCGGGTCGCTAGTTGATAATATATCATAAAAAATTGACATTAGTAGTTTTCCTTTCTCTTGATATAAGAGTGGAGGGCCGACCGGCTCTAAAATGCCCGGGCCGGTTTCGGGTCCCAGTCCGGGCCTGGATGTAATAGTCATAAGTTTGAATTTCATTTGACACATCGGATTGGGAATTGAGATTATCCTCAGTTTGATAAGGACCATGTAGGCTAAATCAGCAACCAACTGACAAGTATGGTAATTCTGTGCTTTAGAGAGAATTTTAAGCTGATTCTGATGCTACACTTGATAAATCTTTTCATGAATATTTTCAGAGGCATTGGTCAGAGGGTTATAACGATAATCTAGTTTAAAGCTTTGGTACAACGGTGAAAGAGGTTATTCAACGCTATTATAAAAAAATATATTAATTGACCAGACCAGTTAGTAGTTGGTCGATTTTCAAACTACCTAAAGTAATTTGGTATAGGCCTATAAGGCAACTCCTGAGACCAAGACTGCCCTCAGAAGGAAAAAAACCATAACTCCATCCTAGCATGTTCCGCGTAAAATGCAAAAGACTTTCGACGATCATAACTTTTTGACAAATAAACTTTATCGGGTACAGGTTTTTTTAAAAGGAAGCATTTTATTTCTTTTATTTTTTAATTTGCATAGCTTTTGCTTATTTTGAATAGATTATTTTATTTTAATGAAAATGTTTTTTTCGCTAGCATTGATTAGTGATTTTGTACAGTAATACGAAGGAAAAAAACCATATGTGCCAATAAATCCATACTAATAATACAAATGCAAAATTAACTCTGTCTGTTTGTTGTTCTTTTACTCCTAAACAGCGGGACAGATTTAGATGAAATTTGGCATGGGGATTTGTGTTAACCTGGCATCGGACATAGGCTACTTTTTACCGCAGGAAAACACTTCATTTTCATAAGAAAACTCATTACCGTGGGTGAAACCTTAAGCAAAGCACAAAAGCTGGAAACCCACTAACTCACTGACTGATTGACATAATTGTTCTAAAAGTTGTGTATGAAAAAAGTGCGCAAGTACTTCCGGTAAGTATGGAAAAAGTCCGAAATCTTGAAAAACTGCTCCTCATCATAAAGTGACCCTACGGCCTGGCAAAACTATAGGTGATAGAGAGATGGTTCTCGAACTAACTTTAGAGCACACCCTGGTCAAATTAACTTCGAGGTGAAAAAAATCCAAAATGGCGGAAAACAAGATGGCCGCCATACAAAATAAAAAGACAAATATCTCCGAAACGGTTAGAGATAGAGGGGAGGTGCTCAAAGGAATGTCATAGAGGGTGATAGGGGTCAATTGCTGGTGGTCACGAAAATCCAAGATGGCGGATCCAAAATGGCGGCTTACTTTGTAAAGTTGCTCCGATCCTGCTCAAAATCGATATCTGGGGGTTTTTCGGGTTATTAATATTATTTTTATGGATTGTTTTGTGACTCTGACATTTTTCAAGATGGCCGCCATACAAAATTTTGTTGATAAATCATGTATTTCATTTCATTATATCGCAGAATCTTTTGCAGGTTGGTTGCTAGTTTCTTTTAAGCTATTGTAGGTGTGTGTTAGGACAAAAAATGTGTTTGTCAAAAATCCAATATGGCGAAATCAAGATGGTGGCCGGGAGTCAAGTTGCTCCGTTGAGGCTCAAAATTGATGTCTGGGAAGTTTCGGGGTCACTGATTTTAGATTTCAAGTTTGTTTTGTGTTCAATACAAAAATTACTTTCGGCACACGGGCTGCTTTAGCTGCCCACGCACCACGCCCTGACCAGGACATCCGGAACGCGGGCTGCTTTATTTGCCCGTGCAAAACGCACGCTGCCTGGCAGAAATTGCAACCTTAGCAATAAGGCCGCCTATGTTGTATTTTTATTATGTTGTTTTTGTATTACTGTGTATTTGTCTCCTTAAGTGCAATAAAGTATTTTGTATTGTATTGTATTGTATTTTTTACGCGACCAATGTAAACTTACACCCGTCACCTACAGAGCCTGACGTGGTTGCGACTTGAAGTCAACAGGCAGAGTGGGCAGCGTAATACGTACGGCTTGATGAACAAAATGAAGTAAACTGAATTTTTGCATTGGAGTTAGCCAGGCGATGATAATATGGGTGTTTTGGTCGCGGAAACATCATTATTACCACTTACATCCTTTTGAGGTCAAGCCTACATTCATATACAAATTAATTGTTTCGTTCAAACCATGTGCATTATGCAACTCACATCGCCTAATACTTCCAAAAATAAAAGATTTTGGTAATTCCGTGTGAGCAGTGTGAGACGGCCGCGCTTTTACGAAATTCAAGTACTTATAAATATATACATAACTATAAATATCATTACAAATATTGTACTTGTGTTTTTTTGAAACATCATATACGAGGGAAAAAAACCATAACTGCCAAGTTTTTGCACTTATGGTTTTTTTTCTTCGTATAGTATAGTCTTAAAAACCATAAGTGTTGGAGTTGTGGTTTTTTTGCTTCTGAAGTGCACTTATGGTTTTTTTTCTTCTGATGATAGGTGAAATACGTAACTAAGTGTGTAGTTATGGTTTTCTAAATTGGACATTTATTGTTCGATTTTAACCATTCCTAGACAGAAAAATAGGTCTGTTTTTCAATATGAGGAAACAATAAAAAAGTGGATTTCACTAAAACCTGGAGTTATGGTTTTTTTCCTTCTGAGGGCAGAAGATTCATTCAACAACTCCTATGAAAGCACACGAATAAAAAGTACCTACCTACTTGCAAATAAATGTATGTACCTATATATTTATCATTTTATCAAGTTAGTAATTTAAATTTTTATGAATTACTAATAATAAAGTTTTCATACTCAAAGCTTTATACAAGGCTATGTTGAATATACATTTTTTTTAAGACTTTAGAATTTGATAATTATTTTATGCAAAGCTTTCTGTCCCGACCTTGTCAATTTCTCTTTCAGTGCTCTCCAGCTCATTTGTTTCCTTTGACTCGCTATTTATTGCTTCTAATAACCATTTCACTTACATTTTGCGTCAGATATTTTCTCCTTTCACGCTTACTACTTTATAAAGAAGAATTTGTCTCTGTAAACTTATTAGACTTACATACATAAAATCACGTCTGTATCCTTATTAGACTTACCGTGTAACTAAATAGCTTTACATAAAGGTAGTTTACATTATAAAGTCACGCCTTTATCTAATACGGGGTACACAGAGCGTAAAAGACCTAGTAAAAGACGTTTTCGCCACGTCTGACAACTTCTGAGTCCTCGCAATCAAAAGATACGAACGTTTGTTTGATTATTTGCAAGGGATCTGAAAACTAAAAGTATACTTTTTTTGTGATCTAACCAAAAAAATGTAGATTTTGGATTTTTTTCCTTTGATTGTGCTGGGGGAAATTGCTTCTTGCCAAATTTCAGGATCCTAGGTCATCGGGAAGTACCCTATAGGATTTGCCTTCCTAAAGATTCGAAAACCTACAGGGTACTTTCCGGGGACCTACAATAATGAAATTTAGAAGGAAGCCAGTGTCTAATAGCACAATCAAGGGGAAAAAAAACAAAAACTGTAAATTTGTTCCAATATCACCCAAAAAAAAATATGGATTCTTGACATAACAAACTTATTTCGTAGTCGTCTCCCTATATCTAGTATGGGGACAACAGCATACTTAAGTTTGTCCTTTAGCCCAGTTCATATTTTTACTTTATTACCTCGTATCTCCGAAACGGCTGGTTGTATTTCGACAATAAGGGTATTGTTTGATTGGTCTCAACCACCCGAGTGTTCTTAGATAGGTCGGACATTTTTTTTCTTAAAAAAGGTGTATTTTTGGGGCCAAATTGCAAGTCTTCATTTTTTTTTCGTCTGAGTTCATCTTAATATTTATTTAAAACCAAAGCAATACAAAAATGGAGTCAAAAGATCATAATGGTACGTCAGTCAAATGAAAGCCCGGGTGGCCCGGGCGAGGAAAACACAAAAAAAGCGGGATAAGTCTACGGGTGTTAAACCGGTGGCCGTCTATCAATCCCCCTCTCTTCTCCCCCGGAACCCCGCGCCTCACCCCCTCTGACGTCATAAAATACCCATTACCGGCCTGTATGCTAAATCCAAAAAAATATGGAATCGTGGACAAATGATAGTAATATGCTTTTTTCGATGGGAGAAAAAGGCAATACAACCTGCAGTTTTTTATGCATTGATTTTGTGGATTTTGTTTTGAATATATTGTTTTTTTCAATAACCTCCATTATGAATCTTTTCAAGGCTTGTATTTATGAAGAGATCTCAAGATTAAACAATATTAAGGATTTGACAGAACGTTTTTTACTGAAATTCCATTTTCGAACGAATGAAATTAATCTCGCTGTCAGTCTCAAGAGCTAATTATTAAATACGGGCCCTAGAAGAGATATGCTTTGCGAGGTAAGTGCAGGAAAATTTATATATTTACTGAGTATAATCTAGTAGCTTTGTTTTAGCTATTTACTTTGCTTAAAACTGCTTTTGAGAGCTTAAAGTGCCACGCTCAGAATATAAACCGCAGATTATATCAATCTTCCACGAAGAAGAAGCTTTTTAAGCAGTAAGCTGAAAGCTTTAAAAAATACTGTTGAAGAAGCGCGTACTCAAAACAATATTTTAGCTTTGTCTTAAAAGATTAATCGTTTCTTAGAAAAATGAAAGTCAAAAGAAAAGCTGCAAAAAAATTAACATTGTTTTGATACCTACTAAAATATTTATAAAAATAATAAATTCTTGGAAACATTTTCGCAGAATAATATAAGAATTTTCCATAAACCCCAGCTCAGAGAGTATGAAATACAAACAAAAACTTCAAACTGGACTTAAAAATTTTAAGTTTCACTCGCCCGCAGTCAAAAAAAGTCAAGTAATTTAAAAAAATAATAGAAGCAAGTCAAATTTTACTATGGCATGTTACGACATAAAATACTTATGTATGTTCTTCGGCGGCTGTGATACAGTATATGACATAAAACTGCTGGGCATTACTTTGCATTTGATCAGAATTGACGAAAATAAATACAACCAAGTGTATAGACTAAAAAAAGAGGCTATTATAGGCTGCTTATAATAAACCCATCCAATAGAAAGTTGGCTTGCATAAAACATGTTAGGTGACATTTTGAAACGTTAACGGCCTTAAAAATCATTATGCCGGTAATTTTTGACATAAAACAAGCTGATAAGCGTGATTTCTTATAGATTCGCTTACAGTTTTCTTCTCTATTATTCCTTAGCTACGCTTAAAACTCCACGAGCAGAAAATGGCTCCGCTTTGCAATTCTACGAGCACATTAGAGCGGATGCAATTGGTTTTTATTCTTACTCAGCTCACATCAGCTTGCTGCCTCGCATCAGCAAGAATGCGAGTATAGAAAGGGTTTATTCAATGGATCGCAGTAGAATAGACCTTTCCGTTTTATGAAAACACTTTACGCGATTCTCAAATCACTTTGATATGTGTTAAAGAGATTCAAGATAAAAATGTTACGTGCATTTAAAACAGGCTATATTAAAGATCTGTTGGCGATTAAACTGTTTTCTATTCTTCAAAGCTGTGGGACCCATCAAAAGAATGCGCCATTGCGCCTGCTATTAGTCTTACTCCCGCCAATTTATATGTACCATTTGATGACGCGATTGTTTGGTATATGCCCCACTGCTTTGGTTGGTCAACTTTTGGTTATTTCTCTTACCTTACATACATTCATTTATTCAAACCTGAACCCCTTACGGTGCAGGCAGAGCGTCAACTACCTTATATAAAGACACGTAGGCTTTCACGTCGGAAATGTTTCGAGGGTGATTTTAGAAAGAACTAACTATGTATATTTGATATAACTATGTGTATCTAATGTAACTATGTGTATTTAATTATATTTTATTTTGATTGTGACGAGTAGTGGTTACACATAAACCCTCAGGGAGTTTTTGTAGCCACTTTCGTTTTTTTTTTTTTATGTATGTTTCGTTTTCTTATAAAATAATAAATAAAGGACAGTTCGTGAATGATTATTGAAATTAAGAAATGTACACTTAGGTATAAAAAGATTTGAGCTCCGCAATATTTATATAGCAATGCTTCGCAGGTCATGTTTTTTTATAAGTACACAATATCTTAGAAAGAAGGTGTACAAAACCTGCATCTTGTTTAAAGGGACTTATTTAAAAAAACCGCAATCGGTTTTCTTTTTAAATTAAATATCAAATACATACAAACAAAATACTTATAAAACTAAATTGCATTAATAAACCCCAATCGGGTTTGTCTCGATGCTTTTTTACGATCATGTTGCGATTTAACAAGTGGCTTAGAGCGTTGGTATGAAAAAATCAATCATGTCTTCTTAAGTATTAAATACGCTCTTATAAGGTATAGGTTAACTGCATTATTTCTTTTTCGATTGGAACCATTTTTTTCATTACCTTTGATAAATTTTAATACTTCGGAGTCACGTCGGTATGTATGAATATTATTGCGAAAGAATCTCAGTCAATACGTACTATTACTAGCTCTATGTTATGGGCAGTAGGTACTGACACTTCGACTTGGATATGAATAAATCCGAGGAACGAGGTGATTCCGGGCACACGCCGCCGCCGGTTACCGGGCTACCCTGGACTGAAGATAAGGGAAAAGCTGGTAGCCTTATTATTCTGAATATTCGACTGATCGACCGACATTTTGAAACTGGCAGCTTATTCAAACCATATGTTGTACCTAGGTGTTTTATTTCCTTGACTTTTGAGAGTAGTAAAATTTATTTTATATTTATTTAACTTTATGCACAAAAATGTTACATGGGCGGACTTAACGCCATAGGCATTTTCTACCAGTCTATATGTTTGAGCTAAACTTCTGGCTATAAAATAAAAATGAGAACGTACCTACAAGTAAATAAAGATTTTCCTGTGTCGATTTTACCTTCCAATATATTAATACCATTCTGAAGGATGAGAGTTCATTAAAAACAATACTTAATTAAACTTTTAGTGTTGTGCTAGTCAGTAGATGCTGACGTATTGCTTTTTCATTGATCATTGTGATAAAATCGTTAGTGTTTCAGCATTAATATTAAAATCTACATTTTTTATCCTAACCAGCAGTGAACAGCACCGATGTTTAAGTTGGTTCACTTTCATAGTTCAATAGCATTTTCAAAGTAATCCCAGTATTTGGCGAAACACCGCACCGCAATATTGAATGCGGTAAAATAACTATGGTTAACTATCCACTGGACCTTCGTTAAATGAAACATCATAACGTGTTTCGGTTTGGTTTCTAACAATAATAACAAAATATTTTTTTGGCTAATTCGATGTGGCTTATACGTGCGTTTTCATCTAATGAACATCTGACGGCCATCATAAACCTATGCACGCGAATGCTAATTCAGAAAAATAATACGTTTAGATTTCTCGCATATCGTATTGACTAAAAAATACAAAAATTGTTTGAAATAATTACTTGGATACGACAATAATTAGTTACCAAGATTATGGAATTTTAAAATGAGCACGTGGCCCGGCCGCCCAGTGCCCGGCCGAATCACACATTTGTACCGGGCGATAGTCGAATGATGACCCACGACTACGTAGTTTCTTAGCCGTCATAAACTGAACAAAGTAGCGGGCCGCGATATATGACTGTAAAATCATAATAACTGGAGATTTTTGAATGACACAAAAACTAGTGTATTTGTGTTGTGTACCCACAAGCTCTACTGTGAAAGTGAACCAACTTAAACATCGGTGCTGTTCACTGCTGGTTAGGATAAAAAATGTAGATTTTAATATTAATGCTGAAACACTAACGATTTTATCACAATGATCAATGAAAAAGCAATACGTCAGCATCTACTGACTAGCACAACACTAAAAGTTTAATTAAGTATTGTTTTTAATGAACTCTCATCCTTCAGAATGGTATTAATATATTGGAAGGTAAAATCGACACAGGAAAATCTTTATTTACTTGTAGGTACGTTCTCATTTTTATTTTATAGCCAGAAGTTTAGCTCAAACATATAGACTGGTAGAAAATGCCTATGGCGTTAAGTCCGCCCATGTAACATTTTTGTGCATAAAGTTAAATAAATATAAAATAAATTTTACTACTCTCAAAAGTCAAGGAAATAAAACACCTAGGTACAACATATGGTTTGAATAAGCTGCCAGTTTCAAAATGTCGGTCGATCAGTCGAATATTCAGAATAATAAGGCTACCAGCTTTTCCCTTATCTTCAGTCCAGGGTAGCCCGGTAACCGGCGGCGGCGTGTGCCCGGAATCACCTCGTTCCTCGGATTTATTCATATCCAAGTCGAAGTGTCAGTACCTACTGCCCATAACATAGAGCTAGTAATAGTACGTATTGACTGAGATTCTTTCGCAATAATATTCATACATACCGACGTGACTCCGAAGTATTAAAATTTATCAAAGGTAATGAAAAAAATGGTTCCAATCGAAAAAGAAATAATGCAGTTAACCTATACCTTATAAGAGCGTATTTAATACTTAAGAAGACATGATTGATTTTTTCATACCAACGCTCTAAGCCACTTGTTAAATCGCAACATGATCGTAAAAAAGCATCGAGACAAACCCGATTGGGGTTTATTAATGCAATTTAGTTTTATAAGTATTTTGTTTGTATGTATTTGATATTTAATTTAAAAAGAAAACCGATTGCGGTTTTTTTAAATAAGTCCCTTTAAACAAGATGCAGGTTTTGTACACCTTCTTTCTAAGATATTGTGTACTTATAAAAAAACATGACCTGC